>JAJIBD010020343.1:0-13310 GCA_021461705.1 Cryptotis parvus | reverse complement strand
GCCCAGCCAACCTACAGGAGCTGCAGAGCTGGGTGGCGGAGGGCCAAAGGAAAAAAATTCAAGTAAGTTTAAATTAAAAAAGTTAAACTGTAAAACAATGTGCATACAATTTTCTGGGTGAGTACATCTCCCTTTCTTTCCCTACAACTCCTAGTCAAAATCCATACTCTTCCAGGCCAAGGAGAAAGCTCAAAGGGGTGGAGTTCAAGGGACTGAATGAGGCCCAGCCTCTTTTCCAGTACTGACGCACACCACTTGATAAAGGCAGCAGTCTTTTCAAGCCCGGCCCAGATATGCTGATCCAGAGACTCACACACAAGGGCGGAGCTGCTACCGGCTCTCCCTGTGCCCAGCCGCTCACAAGGCACTCGGAGGGACGGCGGGTCCTAGCCCTGGCCCGTCACCCCAGCAGAGCCTCGCAACAAGCCAGACGAGCCCCTACTCCATGAGGGCTGCCATTTTCCACATCCAGACTTCCCTCTGGTCAGAACTCCACCCAGCAGAAGAGCCTATTGCGGCCAGGCGGTTCATCAATAAATGCTGGATTTAGAGGTGATTTAGAGGTGACTACAAGAGTATGCCACTAGCAAGGCAGAGCCTGGCAAGCCTCCCGTGGCGGATGTATATGCCAAATACCAGTAACAATAATAGACCTCATTCCCATGACCTGATGGAATGGTTTGAGGCTCTTTATGTTCCTGGAGCAAGCAGATGCCCTTGGGCTCTACTAGCATGAGACAGGACATATGGAGATGTTACTGTGCCCACTCGAAGCAAATCGATGATGAACGGGAAGACAGTGATACGGTGATACAGTGACATACACCACTAAGCCTAGGGAACCCAATCTACAAACCCAGAGTTGGCACTCGTGATAGTCCTAATTCTATTCCCAAGGCCTCAATAATTAGCATTGTGAAAAATTCCAAAAGCTTTATTTCTATCTGCTAGCCATGTGTACTGTCAGCCTACTGTTTATCTTTTGAAATTGTACAGCCAAAAATATATTGCCATTTTTCCCCTTTACAGTATTTTCAAAATAGAATCTTAACATGGCATTGTTTTATCTATTATACACTTAAGATTCCCGTCTGCAGGAATACGTTGCTTATTCAGAGATCATACCTGGACTGGGGGTTGGGGTGGGAGAGAGGTGCCAAGTGGATGGGTGGGATAAGTGGAGTGGCCACGAACCCAAACACCAAAGTTTATACCTCATAACCTTTTCTTAAAACTCCTGACTGCTACAACTGAGTTCCTTTGTCAGATTAAGTCTCCAGAGACAATGACTAAGAAACTGTTGGTAAACTCTAAAGTATAGCTCAGTAATTCTCACCATGAATAATAATTTCCATTTTCTCTCATCCAGCTCTACACTTTTCTTTGCGACTTACTCCAGCTCTACACTTTTCTTTGCGACTCCTTACTACAAGACATTTCAAGTCTAAATGAGGTCTTCCCAAATCTGGTCTTAATTTAACCTTCAAATTAAATGCTCATTTCCTCAGTGTTCTAAATCCTAGCTAAATTAGCCCACAGAATAATTGAAAGCAACACATGCGATGAGCTGGAGTGGACACTTTGCATACAGGAGCCCTGGGTTCAAGCTCTGGCACAACCTGGCCCTCCGAGCACAGTGAAGCTGGCAAGTCTCCACATACAGCTGACCCAGCATCCCAGTGCAATTAACACTATGTAGTTCTGCAGCTAAGAGTGTATGAGAACTGGTTTTATCTTTAAGAATTTTTACAGTGAAAGAGAACTCCACTAATAATGCCAGTTTCTTATTCTTTAGATCAAATGACGGTTCCTGGACATGATTTATAATGAAGTTTGCTTCTATTTGCTCTTTTAAGACTTAAGGATCAGTCTCTAATATATTCATGCAGCTCATTATAAATACTAAACATAACATTTTCATTAAAAACTTAAAACTTCAGAAAATAAGCAATAGAAGCTAATATTCAGGAATAAAATAAAAGAAAATCTAATAGTACTTGGGAGGCTGGAGAGATGGTACAGCTGGTACTATGCCTGTACTGCACTTGGCAGACCTGGGTTCTATCCTAAGCACCTCTGTCCCCAAAGCCCTGCCAGGAGTGCTCTCTAAGTGCAGGCAGGGCCAGGAACTTCGTGGTCCTGAGGACCACTGGTGTGGCTACTCAACCCCACCCAAAAGAAGAGGAGATAAAGATACTTCCCCAAAGAGGGCATAAAGATGGCCAATAGTTCTATGACAAAGTATTCAGTTACTACTTACTTTTGGGGGAAATGTAAATGAAAATGTAATGAAACAGCATTTCACACAGGTGAGAAACGAAACGGCACAGTATTAAAAGGTGCCCTTTGTCTCCTGGGCCAGGCACAATGGCTCCTGCAAGAAGGGAGGCGAGAAGGGCTGCTCTGCCATCAAGGAGGTGGTGACCCGTGAATACATCAACATCCATAAGAGCATCCATGAAGCATAAACCTCAGGCACTCAAAGAGATCCGGAAGTTTGCCATGAAGGAGATGGGCACCATGGATGTACGCATAGACACCAGGCTCAACAAAGCTGTCTGGCAAGGAATAAGGAACGTCCCATTCTGAGTCCAAGAATGCTTGTCCAGAAAGCGTAATGAGGATAAAGATTCACCAAATACACTTTACACGTTGGTTACCTAAGTGCTTGTCACCACTTTCAAAAACCTGCACACAGTCAACATGGATGAGAACTAACCTGATGACCTAAGAGTCATAAAAATAAATGAATTAAATTAAATAAAAAGGTTGCGAAAAAATCAGTGTTGGTGGCCTGGTGGCAGTGGTGAAATGTCTGATTAAGCCTTTCTAGAAAGCAGTGGCTATTTTCCGAAAAAAGCTTACCACTTCCAGAAGAACTTCCATTTCTTGACATCTACCCTCAAATTACACAATTTTTTTTTTTTTTTTACTTTTTGGGTCATAAAAAAAGTAAAAAAAAAAGTCATACCCGATGATGCTCAGGGGTTAATACTGACTCCACACTCAGTAATTACTCCTGGCGGTACTCGGGGACTAAATGGGATGTCAGGGATGGAACCAGGTAGGCGGCGTACAAGGCAAACACCCTACCTGCTGTGCTATCGCTCCAGACCCAGGACATGCACATTTATCTATGTACATATGTAACTCTAGCACTTAATATAATAGCCAGAATATAGAAAACCCAAATGTCCAACTACAGATGAGTAAGAAGTTGTAGTATATGTAAATGGATTAGTATGCAACTGCTCAGAAAAGATGAAATCTTGGCAGTTCTAAGCAATATGGATGGAAATGGAGAGTATTATGTTAAGTGAAATAAATCAGAGAACAAAGGATAAATCCTGGATGATCTCATTCACATGTAGTATACAGGAAACAAAATAAGGAGACAGAATCCAAAGTGACAAACCTTTATCCTTAAGTTACAAAACTGAGATTCCCAAGCAGAGCAGGGAGTAGGTAATGGGAAAGAGGACTGCAATAATTTAAGGAATAGTGGTAACAATGTACAGTAACTGCACATAAAACCATCAACTGTTACCAGTGTTGAAAGCATATTATATAACCAAAACTGCATTTTTTCCAAAGAAACAGAAAAATCTCTCTCTCTCTCTCTCTCTCTCTCTCTCTCTCTCTCTCTCTCTCTCTCTCTCTCTCTCTCTCTCTCTCTCTCTCTCTCTCTCTCTCTCTCTCTCTCTCTCTCTCTCTCTCTCTCTCTCTCTCTCTCTCTCTCTCTCTCTCTCTCTCTCTCTCTCTCTCTCTCTCTCTCTCTCTCTCTCTCTCTCTCTCTCTCTCTCTCTCTCTCTCTCTCTCTCTCTCTCTCTCTCTCTCTCTCTCTCTCTCTCTCTCTCTCTCTCTCTCTCTCTCTCTCTCTCTCTCTCTCTCTCTCTCTCTCTCTCTCTCTCCCCTCCCCCTCTCTCTTCTCACATAAGGTAAAGCTGGCAACACATTACCTTGTCTCACCACTCTTTTCTCATTAGGAAAGTAAGGTTCCAAAAAGGAAAGATGTTTTTAAGATGTTTGTCCACATTTGTAACTGGTGGCAGAGAAGGGTCTAAAATCCACAAGAAACCCTTAGCTCATACCAATATCCATTTCCTCCTCTTGAGTCAGCAGCTAGGAGCTAAAGCTCCCTATAACTTTCAAAGATACTTATTCAACTCTTAATAATAGTTTATACAGATACGCATATGTGTAAGAACTTGTTAGAGTTTACCTAAATCAAAAGAAATATAACACAATGTTCAAATTTTTTTTTTGTCCTCTACAGTTCTGGGAAATCTTAAATAGGAAGTAGTACTGAAAACTTTCTTTCAAATGCTTTTCTAAACCTCCAGAATGCCAGTGTTTTACATGTTAACTGTGGGGCCAGAGCGACAGCACAGCAAGTAGGGCTAGCACAGCAAGTAGGGCGTTTGCTTTGCATGCCGAGACCTAGGTTTGATCCTGGGAACACTGCCAGGAGTAGTTCCTGAGTGCATAGCCAGGAGGAATCCCTGAGCTATGCCGGGTGTAACCCCCAAAAAAAAAAAAAACCCTAGATGTTAATTGTGTTATTCTTTGAAATACTTGAATAAATCCATTTGCAAAACCTAAACATTAAGGTTAAGAAATTAAGATAATTGCAACTTAAGAACCACGAATAAGAAAACAGTACATTTAACTCAGATATGCTCTTCTAAATTTCCCCTTGCTCACCTGCAAGACACAAACTTTTTGTATAGCAAGCCCTCCAGTAACATTTCCTTATGTTGGCCCCAAAATAAGCTACGATCTCGCTCTAGTTATATGCCATTTCTCTTAAAGCTCCAGTTTCTTAGTATCCATTAATAAAGTGGATACTATATACTTAACTCACATTCTAACTCCAGTGAATTTTCATCTTTTTCTCCTTCCACATTACTGATAGTGAAAAAATACAATTCCAGCATTAACTTTCTATCAATTTTAACTAAATTCAGGGCTTCAGCAAGACACTGATCTGTTTAGGCACCTGTCCCTCCAAATCCACTTAAGAATTCAGTAAGAAAGGTGCAGTGCAGTCAGACAGCAACAGAAATCAACCACTTCTCCTATATTTAAATACCATCTGTTTTAGAAACTCAAAGTTCTTAACAATTTGATGAAGTAATAAAAAATACTGAATAAACTGAGAGATGAACAAATTTGCAATTATACCCATTCTAAATATTTGGTAACATTTCATAGATGTCATAAAAATGTCTATATACTATGGCAGGCATGAACACTAATCTCCCAGAATTCTGGGTCCAGAGGACCCAGAATTATATATAGGACGAGAAAACTGAAAAACATTACACAAGTTAAAATAAATGCTAGGGAAGCAAATAAGATGAAGACTAAAGTTGGTCAATATAAGCAATTTCCTGAGATATTAATCTTAAAATAGGTGACCAAGTCAGGGAAAGTAGGTATCAACATTACTAACTCTTATCCCTTTGAACCAGAGGACTGAGGGTTATAGTTTTATTTTTCCCAATCTTTATTCCCCACTATCAAATATATTTGTAACTTTTATTTGCTACGATTACATTTACTTTATAGAAAATAAATCAGAGTATAAAAATGAAACAAAACTACCAAACAAGTTGTTAGAATCTGAGGCCAGAGTGATAGTACAGCAGATAGGCACTTACCCTGCATGTGGCCAACCTGGGTTTGATGCCCAGGGTCCCAGGAGATTCAAAAAATCCCCTGGTGGTGTCCTCAGCACCACCAGGAGTAATTCCTGAATGCAGAACCAAGAGTAAGCCTGAGCATTGCCAGGTGTGGCTCCCCACCAAAAAAAGATGTAAGAATCTTTTTAATTCTTCTTTAAAAAGTTGTTCTACTGAAATGCATCAGAACTACGAATCAAACCAAAATCAGCCACACCTAAGGCAATTTATTCCATCCATAATCCTCCCAGTCCTATCAGAACTATTCCTATAGCAGTAACACATTTATATAAATAAAACCAGCTTTGACAAAATCAGGTTTTAAAAACTGTGGAATATATTTACCTCCACCACCAAACCAATCATCAACCTAAGGTCTTGCTAACATTTTCCCATCCAGCAGGATACTTATGTTTCTGCATACTTTCTCTACTGAGTTCATAGTCATAGCTGACCCTCTAGCTAAAAGGTATGGAATCTTCCTTTAGTTCTGAAAACTGTCCAACTGCACTGCCTCATACAAGACCATCACATGTCATGTAGACTTCTCTAGAAAGACTTCTTTTGTCTACATGCTCACTGTTTCCAGCTTCTACAGAGCACTGTACCTTTCACCCAACTTTTCAAAAGCCAAATATCCCACTATTCCTAACTAATGCAATACTTCCACAATTTTATGTGATGCATGAAACACTAATAATTTAAGAGGCAAGAGAAGCCAAGTCCAATTTGATCCCAGGCACCACAACTGTACTTAAAAAAAACTTGTCTTTGGCTGGAGCAATAGTACAGTAAGTAGGGCGGTAGGGCGTTTACCTTGCACGTGGCTGACACGGTCTGATCCCGATGTCAGCACCCCATACAATCCCCCAAGCACTGCTAGGAGTAATTCCTGAGTGCAGAGCCAGGAGTAATCCCTGAGCATAGCCAGGTGATCCCTAAAAAAACAAACAAAAAAAAAAAAAAACAAAAAACCCTTGTCTTATTGGTCAGAGTGGTTGCATAGTAGGTAGAGCGCTCACTCACTGGATCCCAGGCACCACATAAGGTTCCATGAGTCTGACAAGAGTAATCCTTGCACAAAGAACAAGGAGTAAGTCCTGAGCACAGCTGGGTATAGCTTGAAAACAAACAAACAAACCTGTCTTAACTTGCAAACTACAGACCAAAGATAGAAGGAAAAACCTGACACTCAACAGTCTCCTTAAGAATTCCCCTATCAGATATGAAAAAAAAAATAGTATGATACAATATCCAAGGTCAGGCAAAACATGGATCAGGAGATCTTGCCAGTGGGTGGAATCTAACTTAAGTGTGTGGGACTCAGAGGTTAGGTAAGACAGAGAGAGGGGAGGCGGGAGGCGATAGCATAGCAGGTAAGATGTTTGCCTTGCACGTGGCCGACCCAGGTTTGATCCCGGCATCCCATATGGTCTTCCCAGCACTGCCAGGAGTAGTTCCTGAGCAAGAGCCAGGAATAACCCCTGAGCATCGCGGGGTGTGACCCAAAGAAGCGAATAACGTGCTAATAGTTGTTGGAAATGATAATACCAGCCTGGAACTGAGCACTGAATACAGGCAAAGGGATATACATGATAGCCTCTAAATGTGCGTACTGCATGCCACAATCCACAATGTGTAAGAGAAGGAAGAGAGAGAGAACAGAGGCAAAATGCCTGCCATAGAGGCAGGTGGGGTGGGGGAGGGATTAGGGGGACAATGGTGGTGGGAAATGGGCACTGGTGGAAGGATGGGTGCTGGAACACTCTGTAACTGAAACCCAAACATGAACATCTTTGTAATTGTATTATCTCATGGTGGTATAATAAAATAAATAAACACACAGACCACCTTATGTGTCCAGCATAAGGTGGTAGACTGGTAGTTGAAGAACACTGCCCAAATTCATCCCAGAAGCACTGTTACGATTATTACTCGAAATCTGGTATTGTCATTTGCATTTGTAATAACCTCAGTGATTCCAATGTGAAAATACAAAACAAAAAAATCTTCTTGCTCTACAATAATTAGTAGGTCCCCTAAATTTTCAAACTGCTCCAAATCTAACAAATCTCACACCTCTCCCGTTGGAGAGGTTTTTTACTCATCCCCTTTCCCATCATGTGTTCATCAATGAAACCTTTACATACACTTCCAAATTTGCACAACCACACTGTAATTTGGATCTCTTTTAGAAATGAGAAAATTAGTTCTAGGACAGGGACCACCTTCAAAGTAACCATAGGAGTTCAAACTCTAGTTTGCTGAGTACAAAGCCAAGGTATTTTCTATTGTGAAGTCAATGTCTTACTCACGACACGGCCTTACACATTACTCATCAGTTTACACACGTTTCCCTTTTTAGACACACCAAGCTACCTGAGGGATGTCATCAACCTGGATTTTGATCTCAGCATTCGGTTACTCAATGCATATTTGTCCAGTGAAAGAAGAATCACAGCTTCTCAGAGGTGGCACTATAACTACTTGTTTCATATCTAGAATTCTTAGATAGAACTCTGTATACTTTTCCACCCCCAAGGAGTTTGGTGTGATCAATAAATGTTACTGCTAGAGACTCTGAGACAATGTATTTCAGCACTGTTGGAAGTAACAAAGACTATGTGAAAAGCAAAGGGAAAATACTTCCAATGATTAAGATATACTTCTTAATTTGTTCTGGAGCAACAGAGACTTCAATTATTAAAACTGATTTTCCAAATCCTGTACTGCAAGAGTAGGTAACCATACCGTATGGTTTTAAGTGACAGAAATCGAAAAGTTGTTTAATAATAGATGATATATGAATGCTAGCTGCTTATTTTGACAATCTACTAATATTAATCAGTCAGCTATACTACAGTTCATCTTTATCCCAGGATCCTACATCTGTCACTCTCTGAAACTAGTAATTCAAAGATAAGCAGCGAACAATTGATATATTTGTATATAAATATAATGTCCTTCCTGCCTAAAGCTTATGTGTCTGGTACATAAAACATAGTGCAACTACTTCCTTTCTAATACAAATTACCCAGTAAACATAATAAATCAACATTTTTAATATGCAGATAATGCAACTTTCAAATCAATGGAGATTTTTCTAAAACGAAAATTATCGGAATTTTATGAATTAAAAAATAGTGCTTCTATTTTTGGGATCTGTATTTTTATTGAACTGGGGAGAGTTAATACAGGAGTTAGGGCCCTTGCTTGCCTTACAAGTAGGGGCTCCGGACTCAATCCCAGGTACAAGGTGTCAAGTGACCCCCTTGGGACAGAGGCAGGAATAAGCTGGGGCACCACAGAATGTGGCCCAAAGTCCTTCGCAGAGAACCCAAATAAAAAGGACCTTCCGATTATGTTTTGGTTAAAAGAGAAGTTGCCTATTCCTATACAAGCATTTTTATAAATAAATCAGTAAGGGAAAAACCCTAAAACAATGTGATTCAGAGAAAAGTACTACAGTCCTGACATCAGGTGACTTGGGTTTCTAGCTTCAATTATAAACTTCTACATTGCTTGGTTTCTTCACTTGTTTAAACAAGTGTGGGTGTGCGTGGGGGGGCGCCGATCAGCTCTTTAAAGCTGTCCCCACAAATTCTGATGCTAAACCACTCCAGATCTTTTCAAATCAGTAAACTCGGGGAAGTTCTTCCAAGTCTGACTTCCGAAACATCAAACACATCTGCGCTGAACGTGACAAGGCAGTCTCTGCCGGGACGGTTGGGCATACAGTGGGTGGACAGACGCCTGTATGTCAACAAGTAAGCTGGTCGCCTCCCAGAAATCCTCTCTCTCATGTGTCTGAACATACTGGACAGTCGGGTCCGACTAGGCTGGAAAATGGTGCTTTCTAGGGCCCTAGATGTTTCCTGGAGCCCAGGGTGACAGATTCTGCAGGTGCTCCCTACGCCAAGAGGGCTGAAGGTTTCTCCCCGGGGCGTCTAGTCTCCTATAAACCCGACCACCGCTTCCAGCGTGCGGCCGGCACCCAGGGGAGACGCAGCCCGACCAGGCCCACGCCTGGAGAGGGCAGAACCTCCCCACCCCCAGCAGCGCCAGCGGCCAACCCAGGAACGCTTCCGTCAACAACACACATTCCCCTTCCCAAAGCAGAGCTGCTCGCTCCCAACTGGCCATCTGGGCTCGGAACAGGCCAAGAAGAGAAGGCATTCTCTGGCCCCAAAGGTCCAAACTAGTCCTGGAGACAGCGGTCCCGCCCGCGCAAGGTTAGAGAGCAGATTTCCTCCCAGCAATGCAAAACAGGGAGAGAAGAGAAAAAAAAGAGAAAGAGTGGGAGCGGGAGGGAGGGGGAAAAGACGGAGCAGAAAACGGGCCCGGGCGAGATCTTAGGAGAGAGAACCCCAATTTTCTCTGCCCAGGGGGTGCAAGAGACTCTCCTAGCCTCGTGTGACCCCAAGCCCTCCACTCGGCTCCTCTCTGGAGGTCCTAAAGCGTGCAGCCTCAGAGCAGTGGTTTACCCTCATTCATTATCTCGGGGCTTCATTCTCTGACCTCCCCGCTCCGGAAGCCTCTGGCACGGCGGAGAAAGGATTTTCCCCCTGCAGACCCCAGAGAGAGAGGAAAAGCGAGGGTCCAAGGTGCAAGGGGCCCCGTCTTTTAGAGATCAGACACTTTGGAGCGAGGGAAACAAATCCCTGTGGCCTGGAAAAGTTTGAGCCCGCAGGAGAGAGGCGCGGAGCAGGGCCGGGCCGGGTTCCCGGGCCGGGCTGGCGGCGGTGACACTTCCCGGCTCGCCGACAGCTCCACCCGCACTGGCCCGCACCCGGGGGAGCGAAGTCCTGGCCCGCAGCCGGGACCCTCCCCGGCCGCTCTCGCCACCGCCGCCACCCCCCGAGTCCCCCGACCTCACTCCCATTTCTAGGGCCCACCAGCAGCCGCCCGCAGAGCACTTCGGGGAAGGTTTTCCGGGAAGGGGGGTTGGGAAGGCGACGCGCAGGTCGCAGCCACTGACCACACATTTCTTGCCCAGGAAGGTGAAGAGGGACTCGTTCTCCTGCGGGGTGAGCAGCAGGGAGCCCACATTGGTGACCCTCCGCGGCGGCGGCGGCTGCTGGCTCGAGCTCATGGTGTGGCCGGCGGGGTCGGGCGTCCAGGGCCGTCTCCTAGGGCGAGTGGACAAGCGTTCTTTTCCCCTTCTCCGCGACAGGGGCGAGAGGAAGGGAATCAGAGGCGCCGCATCTCGCAGCTCCTCCGGCGCCGGGAAGAGGCCAGGGGAAGGAGGAGCCGGCGGCGGCGGGCGCTCCGGCGGGGAAGCGCGGACGAAAGGCAGCTCCCAGCTCTCCCGTTCCTCTGAGCTCCGGCCGGAGGGTCCTTGTCTTTCCAGTCCCGCGACTGCGCTAATCTTCCAACTCCTCCTGCAACCTTGCTTCGACGGTAGCAGCGGCGGCGGCGGCGGCCGCACAATCCAACATGGCAGCAGGGGGCGGGCGAGCCCACAGGACGCACGACGCGGGGGAGCGCACCGGAGCGCGCTGCCCCGGAGTTACACCCCTGACGTCGCGCTCGGCCCGGCCGCGCCAGCCGTGGCCACGCCCACTTCCGGTCCGCGCGCTCTAACGCGGCGGTGCTGAGATTTGGCTCGCGACTTGCAGTTTGCGGGGCTTTGGAGATCCGGCTCTTTGGCGCGGTGGCCGCTGAGCCGGGAGGCCGCTTTTGGGCTTCGGAGGTTCTCACCCTGCTCCTGCGGGCGCATCCCGCCATCCTGGAATCGCTCTGGTGTCTTGGACTCCAAAATGCAAGTCTCAGAGGTCTGGAATTTGAAAGGCGGAAAACTGCGCAGCGGTGACGCGCTTCTCTGCGCCCCTCGCCCGGCTGGGTCAGTCACAGGTGCCTGTGGTTTCTCCAACTTTGTCCAGACTTGACCGGTGGAACTGGAGGAACCAGCAAACCTCTCCCAGTATTGTGAAAGCGACCTTATCGATGGGTGTGAACTGAAATAAAAGCGCTTAGAAACAGGGAATATGTGCGCCTGCCTGGTTGCCGCGGGATAAGTGGAATTGTAACGTTTAGGTGCCTCCACTTTTAAGGGTCCTGATCGCGTTGTCCCGTTCCAGTCGGCCTCGTAGAAAATAGTCCCTCTTACCCCTCCCTCCCAATATGACAGTAAGCTATGACAGTCTCTTCTGTAAGTCAGAAATGACTGAACTGTTGTCAAATGGAAATGATCACTCTTCCCACTGCAATTTATATCTGAAGTCCACATTAAACTATTAGTATTTATTGCCTAAACGTTATCCTATCTGCTGATGACACAGTTTCAACAAAGTATTGGGAACCATCTGGAAAAGTAAAATTAACATAACAGCTTCCAATACAAATACTAGAACAGTAAGCAGATGGAATAATCATTAGTGCACAATCATCAATGAAAATTCAAACATTGAATTTTTGGTTAAGGCTGCCCTTCTTGAACTTGTTAAAACAGGAGTAAATCTACAAATGAAAATGAGTTCAGATGGCCTTTGGAAGTTCTCACCAAAAACAAGAGTATTTTCAAAGTAAGAGTGGTTGATAATATTTGGGGAGGTGATTAAAAAGATGGCAGATGTACTAAATAAGTTTAGGCAAACAATATAAATTTGAAGTTGCGATTATAAGAATTATAAAAGCAAAGAAAATAAACCTAAAAGTTAAAACGGTATGTGTCTGGCATCAAAAATAAGGTTTCTAGGGCCAGATATCTACAAATATATACATATTTGTATGTATCTACATAGCACAGGAGTTAAGATCCTTGACTTGAGCCTGTCTGATTTGATGCCTGCCGCATCCCCCTTCCCAACACCACCAGGAGTGATCCCTGAGCAAAGCTGGGCGTAACCCAAACACCCCTCAACACCCAACAAGTTTTCTAGAACTTGAACCATAGTGATCATGGAAATCATTCAAGTTACTGAGAAATGATGAAAGTTAGATACCTAATATTTTCAAACCCATGTACCAGAATAGAACAGTACAGACTAGGTATCCCTAAATTGTAAATCTGCCACTAAGCTGAATCAGAACAAGTTGCTCCTCTGAATTTTTTCTTCATCCTTGTGAAAAAAATTATTCTATTTAATAAAGGTGTACATTAGTAGAGGTAATTATATCTGCTTCAACGTTGTAAAACTTACCAAGTTTGGGACCAGAGCGATAAACACAGCAGGTTTGTTTTGCATGTACCCACCCAGGTTCAATCTCTGGCATCCCACATGGTCCCCCAAGCATTGCCAGGTGAAATTCCAGAGTGCAGAGCCAGGAGTAATCCTTGAACATCGCGGGGTGTGATTAAAAAAAAAAAAGCTAAAATTACCAAGTTAGCATGCATCAAGCACCTGATATATAGTGATTAATCAAATAGTGCTTGTTCATCACTGTCCTGTTCTGCTGTCCCTTAGCTGAACAATCAACAATTGAGTTGTAATACATGTTTTGCTTTTTTTGCATTTAAGCCATATATTTCAAAAATAGTCCTGCCTATTTAGAGCTTTATGTAACTCTCCAGAGGTATAAGGGTGAATTTGAGATATACTTAATAGTACAATTTTCTTTTTAAGCTCTATACTATGTCACACAGGCAGACATGTTTTCTCTTTGTATTGTATGTATATATATATA
>JAJIBD010020341.1:0-10835 GCA_021461705.1 Cryptotis parvus | reverse complement strand
TTTTAAAAGATCTGAGCATATTATGTTACTATAGTAATAATTTATCACTCTGGAGTGATTTAATCTTAAAGCAACATAGAAACTTAAATGTCAAAGTGGTTCCTCTTTGGAATTATTGTTGAGCTTAAGATATCAATAATAAAGGTGTTCATGATGCAGAAAAATTGGGTTTGCTTTTTGGTTTGAGTTTTCTAATGGTGTTCATATCTTGTTAGATACCTAACATACCTTGTTCATACCTTATTTGATATGCCAAATGCCAGTAACAATTATAGACTTCATTACAGAATGGATTGAGGCTCTTTATGTTCCTGGAGCAAGCAGATGCCTTTGGGCTCTACTAACATGAGACAGGACATATGGAGATGTTACTGGGGCCCCTCGAGCAAATCGATGATGAACGGGAAGACAGTGATACAGTGATACAGTGATACCTTGTTAGATATTCTCAGCCTGCGGGTGGGCATTTGCGTATAATGCCAGTGTGGGTGCCGGTGACTATACAGCTGGTAACAAATGAAAAGCATTAGACATGTGCAAGCCACATTTCACATTTCCTTGGATGCTGAGGGTTTATGGGAAACAACAGAGATGTCATATTTCACATCCTAATGCAAAGACGCATCAGAAATCTTTGCATTAGGATACAGGAGCATCTTTTGCATTCATATACAGGTAGTGATACAGGAGGGGCTTAGGTGTAGAGTTATAGGCACTTTAAATCTCCACCCATGTTTCAGGTATAGCCATTCAGAACAAGAATGGGATGGTTGTGGGTGGGATTTGGCAGCATGATCTCTGAACTCTCTCCACTCTCTCCCTGGATCAGGTAAGGCTACATGGCAGACACTGGCCAGTACAGGTGGAGCATTTAGGGCCAAACAAGGGCCAGCGGCAGGAATATGATGCCCATGTAGGGGAAAAGGTATTGAACACAGGAGCCTCACCCACGTGCACATGGCCCTGGGTAAAGACTAGGAAAGCCAGGGGCAGGATGAAAGGGAACTTTTGAGGTACTGTTGGGAGGGCCAGGTAAAGGAACAGAGCACAGGAATCTCACTCATGTGATGTGGCCATGGCCAGAGACTGGGAAAGTGGAAAAGGGATAGAGAGACTGGCACAGGGACAGGACCTGGCCATAGTTCATGGGAGGTGAATAGACTGTGTGGGGCCAGACAGAACTGGACGTCATCAGAGACAGAATGGGTGGTGTTGTTCATGGGTAAAAGAGAGGACTGGACATCTGGGAAGGGACTTGAACTATCTAACTTTTGTTTACAATAAACTAACTTTCAATCTTCTGAGTTTTGTATGCAAATTTTCATACAATTCTCAAGAATCCACCGGCACAGGAAAATCTGCTTCCGTGTTTATTTGGATACTGGAAATTTATAGGGAGAGAACAGAGATGGCATATTTCACATTCTAATGCAAATATACCATAAATAGGTAATAACCCTGACAAAATATTCCTCTGGGTAAATCACTTCATCTGTGGCTTAAGAGAATTCTGATCCAACATCCAGGGAAGGGCTATAGCTTACAACCCATAAATATCATTCTGATGGGATGCAAATGGGAGGCAAACCACCACAGGGAGAGTTATACACAAGCCGCTGCTCTTTACTGGTACTTGGGTTCGGGAATCAGCTCATGGGTATTCACTTCTGGCATAATACCTATGACTTTGTTTTCATTTGCAGCACCTAGATGCTTGTTCTGAAACAAATACTTTACAGGCAGGGGTGGGTGTGCTAGAGAGTAAAGCTAGCAATGTTAGCACAACAGGCAGGGAACTAGCCTTGCATGCAACAGAGTGGGCGTTCAATCCTTGGTGTCCCATAAGGTCCCCAAAGGCACCACCAGGAATGACTCCTTAGTACAGAGCCAAGAAGCAACACCTGAGCTTTGCTGGGTATTGCCCCCAAACCAAAATAAATATTCATCTGGAAAAGAGCCACTACATAAATATATTCTAAATGAAATGTAAAATGTACCATAAGAACATATATGTGGATGCTACTCTTTCTTTGGGTCACACCCAGCGATGCTCAGGGGTTTCTCCCAGCCCTGCACTCATAAATTACTCCTGGCAATGCTCGTGAACTATACAGGATGCCAGGGATCAAAGCCAGGTTGGCCACATGCAAAGGCAAATGACCTACCCACTGTGCTATTGCTCTGGCCCCGACTCTTTCTTTGTGTTTACTAATCTGGTGCCTAGAAAACTAGACAGTTATAGAGCTGGCTCCTACCACTTACCTCTCATCTCCTTACATTATTCTCTCTGTCCTAGAGTTACACGGAAGTTATTTTAATTCCTTAACTGACTGTGCTCTTTCTTCAGGACTTTGGCACATTCACTTTGCCTGAAAGGTAGCACACTCTTTCCTGATGCTATTGTCACCCAGATCAGAGACACTGTCCCTACATGTCTGATCAGATGACAATTCCTGTTACATACTCTTTTAGCACCCTGTGTTCCTGTCATACAAAACTCATCATCATTAAATTGCTTGTTTCTATGTCTATTTCCTTGGCCAGACAGTGAGCCCAGTGCTGTCTATAATTTGTATTGTTTACCATGGTATTTCAGAGTAGGTGTTTAAATGTTTATGGCACTATTGAATATACTTAGAGCAACTTCAGTCCTGGAACATCTAGGTTTGCTTTGTTGGGTTCCAAAGTCAGCTTGAAGTTAAATTTCCTGCAGAGCTAGCAGAGTCCGTTTAAACCAGAAAATGAAGACAACTGATTTATTGCATGAAGATAAAAATGCATGCATGAAAATGCCTGCTGTTTCCTTTAAAATGACCGGGATCTAAAGTTGCCTTTAGAGTGCTTTTTGTTCCCCTGGTTAATGTCCCAAACTCTCTTTTTCATAGAAATAAGGTGTGATCAGTAAACAATTGGACCAGTTTTTCTTGTGTCATTCATAAAGTGATTCAGACAACCATTCAGAATGTTTACCTTCAAGAAAGAAGAGAATTTGTAAATATATCCAGTTCTGAAGTTACTGAACACATTTCCTACTCCTGCTGTAACAAATTACCTCAAATGTAGTAGACTAACAGCAAAACATCATAATTTCCAATTTGGGGGAGCTAGAAACATACAATTCAGGTTGCCTACAACTGCTACATTCTGAATACTTTCCTCAGCTTCTGGACGCTGCTGGACTCCTTGAATCATGATCAACTTCTGGCTTCCATCATAGCATCTCCTGCTCTGATCTCCCTGTTTCCCTCTGTGACGCATTGGACCTATCTGAAAAATACAGATTCATTCCTCTATCTCAAGGTCAGTATATTTATTGAACTTATTTTAGGGTTTGGGTGACACATGATAGGATTCTGGTCTTATACCTGGCTCTGGGCTCAGGGGACCATACGTAGTGTTCAGGATTGAATCTAGGTTGGGTGCATAAAACGCAAGAGCCCTAACTGCTGTACTACTGCTCTTAACAGAGTTATTAACTTTATTATGCCTCCCAAATCCCTTTTACTATGTAAAGTAATATCAACATCTATGTTCAGGAGATTATTAGTGAACATAATAGGAGGGCTTTATTCACTCCTTGGCAGCTATTGGTACTAAGCTGTTGTTTAGTACTATAGGTAGTAAGGCAATGAGTGAAGTCTATATACAAATAGTGACAACAATGAAATAATTTAACATTCCTCTTTATTGCTTCTTCTCAAACAACGGTATCAAATCATAGCCAGTGATTCTTTTCTAATAAAAAATTTATTATTCCACCATTAGATATATAATTATAAAGATGTTCATGTTTTGGTTGCAATCACATAGTGTTCCAGCAGCCATCCTTCCAATAGTGCCCATTTCCCACCACCAATGTGCCCTGACTCCCTCCCTACCCCTCGCCAAAGAGGCAGGCACTTTGTCTCCTCTCTCTCACTTTCTCTCTTTCTCTCTCTCCCTTCTCTTACATTGTGGCTTGCAACACATAAATTTAGAAGTTGTCATGTATATCCCTTTGCCTACATTCAATGCCTTGGATATTGGTATCATACTATTTTTTATATCGCGCAAATAAATGCAGTCATTCTATATCTGTCCTTTTCCTCTGGCTAATTTCACTCAGCATGATCCTCTCCATGTCCATCCATTTATAGTCAAGTTTCATAGCTTCATTTTTCCCTAACAGCTGCATAGTATCCTATTGTGTAGATGTACCACAGTTTCTTTTTCCAGTCATCTGTTCTCAGGCACTCTGGTTGTTTCCAGGTTCTGGCTATTTTGAATAGTGCTGCAATGAAAATAAAGGTGCAGATGGAGTTCTGTTATGTGTTTTTGGGCTCACAGGGTATAATCCCAGGAATGATATGGCTGGGTAAAATGGTATCTCTATTTCTAGTTTTTGGAGGAATGTATATATTGTTTTCCAAAAAGGCTGGACCATTCTTCATTCCCACCAACAATGGATCAGAGTCCCTTTCTCCCCGTATCCACGTCAGCACTGTTTGTTCTTGCTCTTTTGGATATGTGACAGTCTCTGTGGTATCAGATGATACCTCATTGTTGTTTTGATTTGCATCTCCCTGATCATTAATGATGAAGAGCACTTTCTCCTCATATGCCTATTGGCCATTCAAATTTCTTCTTTGTCAAAGTTTCTGTTAATTTCTTCTCCCCATTTTTTGAAGTGGTTGGCAGTTTTCTTCTTGTAAAGTTCTACGATCTTTTACAACATTGAAACTAAAGCTATCTTCAATGATAAAACACCACTAACGAAGCAATAGGAAGCAAAGTTAAGCATATGAGACTACATGGAAACTAAAAAGCTTCTCACCTCAAAAAAACAGTGACCAAGATACAAAGACAGTCCACATAGTGAGAAAGAATATTCACCCAATACCCATCTGATAAGGAGTTAATATCCATTTTATAACAGACACTGCCAGTGACTTTTATAAATAGTTTCTCTATTACCTTTTTACTTAGACATTCACAAGTTCTTTAAAAAGGAATCCCATCAAACCATATTACCAACTGCATCTTCTTATTGCCCTTCTGTCCCTGATGAAAAACCACTCCCCATTCCTCATTAAATTGAGAGTGTAATCCATGTGTTCCAGTCACTTTGTTCATGCGACATACCAATGCTGTAACCTTATGGTTGAGTAACCAACTTGTTTTCACTGATACTTTTCCTTCAAGCCACAAACACCATACTATCTGACGTACAATTCTGAGATTTTAATTTCAAGCATGTTGTTCTAATCATTTTCTTTTATCCATTTTTTCTTACTTGTTGATGAAATTGAAAAGGATAGTGCATTGATGTGATTTAATTTGTTTTTTTTATTCATATACCCCAGGCTGACTTTGAGTATATCCTTGAAGGCTATATTTTTATGATCCATTATTATATTCATTAATTCACTTAAATACAATTTTATCTGAATTAATTGAGTTGATAATAAATGTTCATTTACCTGGATAGACTGATGAGTAAAATAGAGGGTCTAACCTCATAAAATTTGAATTTTAGTTAAAATATGGTACCTCCCAAAACATTGCCCATAATAGTATATAACTTTTGAAATGTATATCTCAAACATCCTTTCCTAATTAGGATCTCCTGTCCATTACAGTCTCCATTTTCTCACAATTCCTACTCCTATTTCCTATATCTATTTGCCCTTCAAAACTTGCTCTTATTCTACTCTATTATATTCAGTTTATTGAAATATAAAAATAAGAAACATGTCTTCTCAAACCACGTTTCAGAATATTTTGATAATTGGTGGTATAATCATGGAGGTGCTGAACTAGTCAGTTGGATTCTTCATTGATGTTGTCAATGACGGTATCTTCCCATGTTGCTGCAATGTTGCCAAAGAGTTCCCAGTTGGTGGTCATTCTGCGAGTTCTCTTCTGAAACTTTGCAGCCTTTTATCCCCATTGCATGAAGTAGAATTTTGTATGGCGGAGACGGTGGTCCAATCCTGTTTGGAATTTTGTGATGACAGCGGCATTGGTCAGGCAAAACCTTCAATTGAAGATGATGAATAATGTAATTGTGGAACTGTCCACTGGGAGATTCCCATGTCGAACGTTTTGCTTCAGCCTTCTGGAACTGTGAGTTCCCATGAATGGTCTTGGTGACATGATGAACTCAGATAGTCTCTCACCCTGTTCATTCTATTCGAGGTCATGGGTCCCGATACGGAGTTCTTCAGCCAATCTTCTCGGTCCTGTGTTGGCATTAAAATCACCGACTATGGTCTTGTAGAAGGTGTGATCTTTTTTTATAGAACTCCTCCAGTTCCATGTAGAATTTCTCAATTTCATCATCCTTGGATGTGGATGTTGGTGCATAGACAATGAAGATATAAATTGCTGGCAGTGGGCCACATCTCTTCAAGTGTAAACTTCTGATCCGGTTTGTTACGCATTCAAATAAATCAATGTTCATAGCCATGTTCGGTGTCGACAAGGACACCCGATGCCTCTGGCGCCGCTTCCATCACATGTTCCTAGGAAGAGTTCTGCAGTGTCAAAAAATGGCGTGATACAATTGGGCGCCTCCTCATCTCACTCAGGCGAATGATGTCGTACTTGATCTTTTGCACTTGCACCACCAGGTCCTCGATATGACTGTACAAAGAATGTCGAGAGAGAGGGAAAGCCACAAAAGGATTCCTGTCTTCAAAAACTCTCGAGCTCATTCGTCAATGTGGCAAAGAGTGAGCCTCGGGCGACCAAATGCTAATATCCAAGCTCCGCAAAGCATTGAAGTGAAGTGATAAAGGAAGACCTCAAAGTGAGAAGAGCAGAAATACTGGAAGATGCAGCAGAAGCAAGGAAAAACATTCACAATGCTCGCCTGTTCTTCGTCCAAATATAAGACCAAGATGACTGCCCTCTGACGTCCTGATTGACCTATCACATTTTTCATAAATGCAATGGAGAAGATAATTTATGACTTCTACTCAGATCTCTTTGATAGTCCACATACTGCTTCCACCTGCCCACATACCAAATTCCGCAGGATGGATATGTCATTCCCAGAATTTTCCCTTCTGAAATTCGACATGCCATTTCGTCGGTAAGAAGGGAACAGCACCAGGCCCAGAAAAAGTCAGACACAAACACCTGAAGAATCTGCCTTCGGTACTCATCAATACACTGGCTTGGCTCTTCACATGCTACCTGTCTGAATGCTAGGTGCCCTCCCAATGGAAAACCAGCAGGACAGATCTACTGTTCAAGAAGGGGAGACATTCACGGCATTGGCGATTATCACCCCAGCTGCCTGTTGTCTGTCATCTACAAGCTGTTCACTTGAGTCATCCTAAACAGGATTGGCAGAAAATTAGATGAAGGACAACTATGCGAGCAAGTTGGCTTCAAAAAAGGATTCAACATAATCCACCATATCTACATGGTAAGTAAGCTCATTGAGGGTTTGTAGGGAGTTCAAGATGCCACTCCATCTCACGTTCAATGATTTAAAAGAAAGCCTTTGATTCTGTTGACACTCGAAGCGATTATCAAAGCCCTAGCCAAACAGAGTGTTGAAACCCAATGATCAAATCCTTCTTGAACTCTATTACGGATTCACCACCAGGATCTCACCTTCTACAAGGAAGTGATCATTGATGTCAAAAGAGGGGTTCCGCGGGGTGATACCATTTCACCAAAACCCTTCATCACTACCCTTGAGACGACTGCTGGACTAGAGCCATTACCAACTTCATCCCATGGGACATCAAAAGATCACATGGCCTCCCACCTACAAGATGATTGATCATGCGACAAATAGAATGGGAAGGAATGGGAGTGAAGATAGAGCGGTGGGCAACTACACCAACTACGCCGCTGATGACATCTAATAACACCAAACATTAGCCAAGTGGCACAAATGCTGACTGACTTCTACTGAGAATGTGGAAAGATATTCTAAAAGCTGAATCTCAGCAAAACTATGTTTATGAGAAATGAACTAGTTCCAGAGGCCCCATTCACTCTCAATGGAACAAACATCTCTGAATACAGCAGTTATGTGTATCTAGGTCTAGAAATCAACATGATGAATGACCTAAAACCTGAGCTGTGCAGGAGGAAGAGAGCAGCATGAAATGCCTTCAAAAGCATCGAATAAATAGCTAAAAGGACAAAGAACCTCCGGCTCGGGTACATCCCTTCAACTCCACCATTCTCCCTGCATTAACATATGCCTCAGAGACCTGAGCCCTGCAAAAGCAGGGTGAGAATGGTATTTGGGTCTCCCAAAGAGGAATCAAAAGAGCTATGCTTGAAATATCACACCTCACTTAAGTGGAGAAGGAATCCGGACTTCCGACCTCCACCGCTGTTCCAGAGTCAGGGACTCTGTTTTGTTTGCCAAGGCATCGAAAATCAGATGGATTGGACATGTAATGCGATTTGGAGATGACTGCTGGACTAGAGCCATTACCGACTTCATCCCATGGGACATCAAAAGATCACATGACCTCCCTTCCTACAAGATGATCAGACTTCTTCATCAAGACCCTGAATGAATGGTTTGAGGCTCTTCGTATCCTTGAAGCAAGCAGATGCCATTGGGGTACACTGGCATGTGATAGGGTCAAATGGAAATATTACTGGCACCCGCTAGAAAATCGATGAAAAACGGGATGTATAGTGATCTAGTGATCTAGTGGTATAATAAAATATAAAAATTTGAAAAGTATGTTAAGCAGAAATTTTTTGGTATTTCTTTTCTTACAATACTGAAAGAATTATCTCTGTTCATAGCAAAGGTAAATTTAAAAAAATATTAGTATACCACCATAAGATATACAATTACAAAGATATTCATGACTTGGTTTTGTCATATAATGGTCCAGCACCCATCCCCACCACCTTTCACAACATCAGTATCCCGATTCCCTCCCACCTCCCCAGTCTGCCTCTATGGGACCCAATTTTCTTCTTCTATTTCTCCTCTCTCTCCCTACCTCTCTCTCTCATTCTCTTCTCTTATATATTGTGGCTTGCAATACATGCATTTAGGGATAAACATGTATATCCCTTTGCCTGTGTTCAATGCTCAGTTCTAGTCTGGTTTTTACCATTTCAAACAATTACTAGCACAATGGTACCTTTTCTCTCTTACCTAACCTCTGGCCCTCACACATATGGGGGATTCCAATCACTGGCAACTTCTCCTGGTCCATGTAATGCCTGGTCTTTGATACTAGTCTCATACTATCTTATTTTATACCCCACAAATGAATGCAGTCATTCTATATCTGTCCTTTTCCTTCTTACTAATTTCACTCAGCATGATAATCTATATGACCATATATTTCTAGGCAAATTTCATAACTTCATTTTTCTAACAGCTGTATAGTATTCCATGTACATTATGTAGATATACAATAGTTTATTTATCCAGTTATCTATTCTTGGCACTCAGGTTATTTCCATATTGTGGCTATTGTGAATAGTGCTGCTATGAACATGGAAGTGCAGATGGTGTTTCTGCTGTGTGTACCCCAGGATATACTCCCAGGAGGGTATTTTTGGATCAAATGGTATCTCTATTTCTAGTTTGTAGAGGAATGCCCATATTGTTTTTCCAAAAGACTGTACCAGTCAACATTCCAACCAACAGTGGATGATAGTCCCTTTCTCCCCGCATCTATGCCAGCACTGGTTGGTTTTGCTCTATTGAATGTGTGCCAGTCTCTGTGGTGTGAGATAATATCTCATTGTTGTTTTGATTTGCATCTCCTGTTGATTAGTGATCACTGTATAACTTGTTTTCCCATTTGTTCATCAATTTGCTCTATTGTTACTGGAGATGGTACCAGTAACATCTCCATATGACCTGTCACATGCTAGTGTAGGCCAAGGCCAGCTGCTCCTCCAGGAACATAAAAGAGCCTCAAACCTTCCCATCAGGTCATGGGAATGAGGTCTATAATTGTTACTTGTATTAGGCATATCAAATACCACAGGGGTAGATTGCCAGGCTCTGCCGTCGGGTGGGATACTCTTGTAGTCACCTTTCATCTTGTGCATTTATTGATGAGGCTCTGCTGGGATGGCAGGCCAGGACCAGAATCTGCCTTCACTCCTGGGCACCTCATGATTAGCTGGGCACCGGGAGAGCTGGTAGCAGCTCTGTCCTGTGTATGTGAGTCTCTGATCAGGCATACCTGGGCTGGGCTTGAAAAAAGACTGCTGTAGGGTGGAACTCTGAAGAGCCAGGCTTGTGATCAGTGTTAACGCAAAAGTGGATTCCTCTGTGCTAGCGGGTTCTTGAGAATTGTATGAAAGAATTACATACAAAACTCAGAAAGTTGGGTAAGTCAGTTGACTATACAGAGGTTTCCAGGTCCCTTCCCCTATGTCTAGTCTCTCTGTTACCCGTGAGCGAATTCCTGATTCTGTCCCACGCAGTCTACTCACATCCCACGAAATGATGGCCGGTCCTGTTCCTGTGCTGCTCTCTCAGTGCTTGCCACTGGGCCTTTCAACTGTACACCAATGGTCCCTGTTGTCCTATCCCAGCTTTCCTTCTTTTCCAGCCTCTACCCTGTCCATGTGGGTGAGACTCCTGTGCTCAGTACCTTGCCCTGTACCTGGGCACTCGTACCTTGCCTGAACCTGGGCTATCCTGGGTATCCAATCCCTACCGTAACCTGGGTCTCTGAGCCTGTCCCTTCCTGTAGCAGTGCTTGCCTGACCTTCCATGGCCTATATGTACTGGATCCTGTACCTGGGCATGTTGCCCTACCTGATCCAAAGAGAGGAAGGGACCCCACTGGGAGCAGCTGGCCAGAGAGTAAGACAGCTCTTCCCTTTTTCATTTC
>JAJIBD010020329.1:0-38079 GCA_021461705.1 Cryptotis parvus | reverse complement strand
TGATCTCACTCAGCTGTGGTATACAGAGAAACAAATCAGGGGTACAGTTTACCCTTGATGATATCAACTAATAATAATAGTTGATACCCTTGATGATATCAACTAATAATAAACCTTGGATGCTAAAATACATACCTGGGAGTTCCAGGTTCAGAGAATATTGTGAGGGGGAACAATAGTTATCCTAGAAGTAATTGGAATAAAGGTAAGGGTTTCAAGCCCATGGGTGGTGATAAGAGGCAACAGCATGCATTAAGACCAACAAAAATGTCAACCAACAAATAATGGGGAGAGCAGTGGAGGGAAGAAATGTTGGAAATAGGGTGACAGAGAAAGTCATGGCACTTCAGTGGTTTGCAATGATTTTAGCCATCAATGCCTTAAACTTGAACATTAGTGTAAATTTATTAAAATAAACTACTTGATCACTTGCTCACTTGACATCAATTTGCTCCAGCGGGCGCCAGTAACGCGTTTCCATTTGTCCCTATCACATGCTAGTGTAGCCCAATGGCATCTGCTTGCTCCAGGAATACGAAGAGCCTCAAACCATTCGCTCAGGGTATTGGACGAAGAAGTCTGACCATCTTGTAGGTGAGCGGACATATGATATTTTGACATCCCATGGGATCCAGTCGGTAACGGCTCTAGTTAAGCAATCATCTCCCAAATCGCTTTACATGTCCAGCCCATCTGACTTTCGATACCTTGGCAAACAAGACACCATCCCTGACTCTCGATCATCAACAGAGGTCGGAACTCCAGATTCCTTCTCTCACTTGAGTGAGGCTTGATATTCCAAACATAGCTCTTTGATTCCTCTTTGGGAGACCCAAATAGCGTTCTCATCCTTCTTTCGTAGGTCCCAGGCCTCTGAGGTGCATGTTAATGCAGGGAGAATGGTGGAGTTGAAGAGATGAGCTCGAAGCCATAGGTTATTTGTCCTTTTAGATATTTCTTCAATGCTCTTGAAGGCATTCCACGCCTTCTTCAAGAACTAAACTACAATAGATAAAATTAAATACAAAATTAAAATTTCATGTATATCTATATGTATACTATATGCCTGCTGGAGTAAAAACAGTATCCAGTAGGCATAAAGCAGTTGCTCAATAAACATTTAGTGACTGGATAATAACAAAAAATAAAAATTAAGTATCTTTTAAAAAATGTTATTATATCACCGTGAGATATACAATTACACAGCTGTTCATGATTGGGTTTCAGTCATACAGTGTTCTAGCACCCATCCCTCCACCAGTGCACCCTTCCCAGCATCACCATTGTCCCCAGGTTCCCCCTCCTCCCTCACCCAGTCTGCCTCTATGGCTTGCACCTCTCTCTCTCTTTCTCTCTCTCTCTGTTTCTCTCTCACTCTCTCTCTCTCCTTTCTCTTATACATTGTGGTTTGCAATACATACATTTAGGGGGTTATCATGTACATCCTTTTGCCTACAGTCAATGATCAGTTCCAGTCTGGCATTACCATTTCGAACAATTATTAGCACACTGGTTCTTTCCATATCTTAAAGTAACTCTGACCCCACCACCAGCATTGGCAAGTCCTCCTGGTTCATATTTTTCCTTGCCTTGGATATTAGTCTCATACTATTTTTTATATCCCACAAATGCAGTCATTCTTTAGCTGTCCTTTTTCATTTTGACTAATTTCACACAACACGATGCTATCCATGTCCATCCATTTATAGGCAAATTTCATAACTTCATTTTTCCTAACAGCTGCATATTATTCCGTGCTGTAGATGTACCATAGTTTCTTTATCCAGTCATCTGTTCTCAGGAACTCAGGTTATTTTCAGATTCTGGCTATTGTGAATAGTGCTGCAATGAACATAAAGATGGCGTTTCTGCTGTATGTCTTTAGACTCCCAGGGTATATTCCCAGGAGTGGTATTGCTGGTTCAAATGGAAGCTCAAGTTCTAGTTTCTGAAGGAATGTCCATATTGTTTTCCAAAAAAGGCTGGACCAGTCAACATTCCCACCAAAAGTGAAGGAGAGTCCCTTTCTCCCTGAATCCATACCAGCACTGCTTGTTCTTACTCTTTTAGATGTGTGCCAGTCTCTGTGGTATGAGATGAAACTTCATTGTTGTTTTGATTTTCAACTCCCTGATGATTAATGATGAAGAGCATTTTTTCATATGCCTTTTGGTCATTCAAATTTCTTCTTTTGGATGTTTCTGTTCATTTCTTCCCCCCATTTTTTATGGGGTTGACTATTTTCTTCTTGAAAAGTTCTACCAGTATCACTGTATCACTGTCTTCCCGTTCATTATCAATTTGCTTGAGCGGGCACCAGCAACATCTCCATATGTCCTGTCTCATGCAAGTAGAGCCCAAGGGCACCTGCTTGCTCCAGGAACATAAAGAGCCTCAAACCATTCCATCAGGTCATGGGAATGAGGTCTATAATTGTTACTGGTATTTGGCATATCAAATATGTCACTGGTAGCTTGCCAGGCTCTGCCATACAGGTAGCATACTCTTGTAGTCATCTCTAAATCCAGCATTTATTGATGAAGCAAGTGGCCACAAGCGGCCATGTGAGCTGGACTGTGATAGACTGATCTGCTGGGTGGAGATCTGATGAGGGGGAAGTCCAGATGTGGAAAATGGAGGCCCTCATGGAGTGGGGGTAGTCTGGTTTGTTGCGAGGCTCTGCTGGGGTGGCGGGCCAGGGCTAGAACCCACCATCCCTCCCGGGTGCCTCGTGAGTGGCTGGGCACAGGGAGAGCCAGTAGCAGCTCTGCCCCATGTCTGTGAGTCTCTGGATCAGCATACCTGGGCCGGATTTAAAAAAGACTGCTGCAGGGTGGATCTCGATGAGCCAGGCTATGATAGGCTGGCCTGCTGGGTGGAGTTCTGACTAGGGGAAGTCCAGATGTGGAAAATGGAGGCCCTCATGTAGTGGGGGTCGTCTGGCTTGTTGCGAAAGCTCTGCTGGGGTGGCCGGCCAGGGCTAGAACCTGCCATCCCTCCCGGGTGCCTCATGAGTGGCTGGGCACAGGGAGAGCCAGTAGCAGCTCTATCAGTAAAAAGTTCTACCAGTACCTTAGATATCTTCAATATATATCTTAGATATATACCCTTTTCAGATGGGTTTTGGGTAAATATTCTTTCCCATTCCATGTGCTGTCTTTGTATCTTGGTCACCATTTCTTTAGAGGTGCAGAAGCTTTTTACCTCCATGTAGTCCCACATGTTTATCTTAAAACAGCATGGTATTGAGGTAAAAACAGACCTATGGACCTACATAATAGAGTTGAATACCCTGACACACAAACTCAAATGTGTCATTTAATCTTTGATAAAGGAACAAAAAATATGAAGTGGAGCAAGGAAAACCTCTTCAACAAGTGGAGCTGGGAAAACTGGGCAGCTACATGTAAAAAAAATTAACTCAGACCTCTGTCTTATATCGTGCTCAAAAGTCAGATCAAAATGAATTAAAGATCTCAATATCAAACCTGAATCCATAAAATACATTGAAGAATACATAGGCAAAATCCTCCACGACATTGAAGCTAAAGGTATCTTCAAAGATGAAGCACCACTAGCAAAGCAAGTGGAAGTTAAATATCTCTTTAAAGAAGAATCTAGAAATGAACCCCCAAACTGGCATATCTCTATGGGCATGTCCAAAACACTTCCCATTATCTCTCTTCTCCCTGTCTCATACTCCTGCTCTTTGGACCAGAGCTTATCGGCTGAGCTCCCCTGGTTCTAGCACCCCAGGAACTCTCTGTAGGTGGACGAAGAACACAGGAAAAAGCAGGAACAGCATCAGTGCATTTGCAGTCCTTCCCCTGCATCTCATCAGCTCCATGACAACCATTCCTCCACTCATAAGCCAATGAAATCATCCCCTCCTCCACCCCAAACCCCAATAGGCAATATGACCCTCTGGGAATTCAAATAGCTCCTCGCCTTTCCCAGCACCTCTCTATGAGCTCTGTGCTATTCCAAATTGGTCCTTTGTGGTGCTTTGGAACCATCTCTGCTTGCCCACATGTGTCTATGCTGTATAGCACAGGTTGCTTTTAGTAAAAAATTAAAAAAACAGAATGAAGCATGAAGGTGTGCATGTGAGATGAAGCAGAAGCACACTGAGAAAGGCTATGAGACAGTATGAAAACAAAGAGAGGTCAAGCCTTTGAGAGGCTGGCAAAACTTTTAAACAAAGACTAATTTCCTTCTGAGTTCTTTTGATGGGGTGAATTTTACTATTTGCTAGTAACTGGTTGGGGTGAATCATTTTTTCACTGGGAGGTGCATCCAGCAAAGCCCAGGGCAGCAGCAAGTGTACCATTAAGGGGAGGGGGTGCATTTCTGGGTATCCAACTCAGGGTCCCACTTGAGCAAAGTATGTACTTTATCACTTAAGCTATATCTCTGGCTGTAGGAGAGTAAATTATGGGGGTGGGCAGAGGAGAGGGTGTGCCTCCCAGGCAGTCCTCAGGTAGCCCCCAGGGCTTACCCAGCTGCACTCAGGAGACCAGTGCAAGGACAAACCAAACCAGGGTCCTCTGCTTGCCTTCCAGTCCTTTGATCCATCTCCCCAGGCCTGGAAGGGTTTTTGAGGAGGACTCCAAGCGGTGCTCAGGGGAATTTAGGAGCCAATTTAGAGGCCATTCCCAGGGATCCTTGGTTAACCGCGGCCAGCAATTCCCATACTAGGGCCCAAGGATGCTGTGCTTCTTGGGACCTAGAGCACCAGGGACTCCAGTGGTGCTCAGCGGTTTCAGGACTCACCCTCAACCTTGAACAATCTCCTGACTGTCGGGACGCCGTCGGGGTCCCCCGACAGTGCCAGGAAGCAAGTTCCCTTCTACCTCCGGAGCCGGCGGGAATGGATGAAGACTCAGGAATCCGATGCAGTTTTAAAAGGGGCTTTACTTCCTATATACAAATAACGAAAGAGAAGAAAGGGATATTAAGGAAACAATTCCATTCACAATTGTGCCACAGAAAATCAAATACCTAGGAATCAACTTACCCAAGTGTGTAAAGGACCTGTACAAAAGAAAACTACAAGACACTGCTCCAAGAGATAAAGAGGACACAAGGAAATGGAAACACATTCCCTGCTCATGGATGGGGAGAATCAACATTGTCAAAATGGTAATACTCCCTAGAGCTCTATACAGATTCAATGCAGTCCCTATGAGGATACCCATGACATTCTTCAAAGAAATTGACCAAACAATCTTGAAATTTGTATGGAACGATAAACCCCCAAGGATAGCTAAAGCAATCCTTGGGAAAAAGAAGATGGGAGGCATCACCTTACCCAACTTCAAACTGTACTATAAGGCAGTAGTAATTAAAACAGCATGGTATTGGAATAAAAACAGACCCGTGGACCTATGGAATAGAATTGAGTATCCTGACACCCAACCTCAAACACATGATCATTTAATCTTTGATAAAGGTGCAACGAGTCTAAAATGGAGTAAGGAAAGCCTCTTCAATAAGTGGTGTTGGGAAAACTGGGCAGCGACATGTAAAAAAATGAATTTGGACCTGTGTCTAACACCATGCACAAAAAATCAGATCAAAGTGGATTAAAGATCTCAATATCAGACTTGAATCCATAAAGTACATTGAAGAAAATATAGGAAAAACCCTCCATGACATTGAAGCTAAAGGCATCTTCAAAGATGAAACATCTCTAACAAAGCAACTAGAAGAAAAGATAAATATATGGGACTACATGAAACTAAAAAGCTTCTGCACCTCAAAAGAAACAGTGACTAAGATACAAAAGCAGTCCACAGAATGGGAAAGAATATTCACCCAATACTCATCTGATAAGGGGTTAATATCCAGGATATATCAGGCACTGGTAGAACTTTACAAGAAGAAAACAAACAACCCCATCAAAAAATGGGGAGAAGAAATGAACAGAAACTTCAGCAAGGAAGAAATTCGAATGGCAAAAAAACATATGAAAAAATGCTCATCATCACTAATCATCAGAGAGATGCAAATCAAAACAACAATGAGATACCATTTTACACCACAGAGACTGGCACATATTCAAAAGAACAAGAACAACAAGTGCTGGCGTGGGTGTGGGGAAAAGGGGACACTCATCCATTGTTGGTGGGAATGCCGGCTGGTACAGCCTTTCTGGAAAACAATATGGACATTCCTCCAAAGACTAGAAATTGAACTCCCATTTGACCCAGCCATACCACTCCTGGGAATCTACTCTGGGAAACCAAAAATACGCAGCGGAAACACCATCCCTACTTTTATGTTCATAGCAGCATTATTCACAATAGCCAGAATCTGGAAGCAACCCGAGTGCCCGAAAATAGATGACTGGATAAAAAGCTTTGGTACATCTACACAATGGAATACTATGCAGCTGTTAGGAAAATGAAGTTATAAAATTTGCCTACAAATGGATGGACATGGAGAAGATTATGTTGAGCGAAATTAGCCAGAAGGAGAGAGACAGTTACAGAATGACTGCATTTATCTGCATAACATAAATATATAGGTACATATTATGATACCAATATCCAAGGTCAAGTGAAACATACATCAGGAGGTCCTGTCAAAGGTGGAAATTATCACAAACGTGTGGGAGTCAGAGGCTAGGTAAGACAGAAAATGGAACAGTGTGCTAACAATTGTGAGGGTACTAATGCCAACCTAGAACTGAGCATTAAATAGAGGCAAAAAGGATACACATGACAACCCTTTAATGTATGTTCTGTAATCCATAGTCTGGAGAGGAAGGAAAAGAGAAAGACAGAGAAATGGAAAGAAATAAAGAACCTGCCATGGAGGAGGGCTGGGGGAGGGGGGAGGGAACCGGGACGTTGGTGGTGGAAGATGGGCACTGGTGGCGGGATGGGTGCTGCTACACTGTACGACCAAAACCCAAATATGAACTTTTTAATTGTATATCTTTGTAATTGTAAAAATAAAAAAATTAATAAAAAAAAAATTAAAAAAAAATAATAAAATAAAAGGGGCTTTACTATATCACAGGTTCAGGTATACCATCCAAGAGCAGGGAAAACCTCAGGACTCTGGGTTCCCAGCTAGGCCCCAGGCACGTGTAGGCCAAGATGGCTGCCACCACATGTTGAGGCCCAACAGAGAATGGAGAGGACGGAGAAGCAAAACACCAAGGGAAGCCGAAATGGCAAAAGGGGAAAAGAGTGAAAAAAAGAGAGCTTCTTTCTTCGTGCAGTTTATTTTATAGCTAGAAATCCACCCAAATTCCCCAGCCTGGCCCATTCTGGCTGGGCTATCTAGAGATGAAAACAGGAAAACAACTCTATAGAAATGTAGCAACTTCAGGAGGCCTTCTGGCTGTTTACAAGGACCCAGAGCTAACTCAAAGCCTCCTAGCAGAGCTGGGAGGAGCTATAAGCTAAATGTAACTTCCCTGGCAGGAAGGGTCAAATGCCCTCAGGTAATTTCTCCCAGCTCCTCACCTAATGTCTTGAGCCAAGATCTGCCTTTATAGGGTAGAGAAGGGGGTTTCTGATATGGCATGTCTCTGTACCAAAGACTATACTAATGCCACTTAAATATTTCTCCAAGCCTTCACAAGAGAATCGTCTGCTTCACGTAGTTTTGTATTTTAGTTGCCTTTGAGTTATCAGGGAGCCATGCTTGCTTGCTTGGAGGCAAATAGCATTTCTCTCTGGTCTAATTACTTAGAGATCCAACGTGGACAGGCAAATATGCTGGTAAGATCTAGCTAGTCCCACGATGATTGTGGTAGCATGAGAGAATAATTATACCAGCCAGTACAGAATACATGGTCAGATAAACTGCCACATTTAAACTATGCCCCTATCTACAAAGTGATCTTCAGGAGGCAATCCAGGGCAGATGCAGAGGCTTTTAGGCTTTTAGGTGTCCTGCAACACCTGACTCCTTAAGAGAGTAATTTTTCTAAAGTATTACTCAGGGGTCCACTGCAGCCCCACCCACACAGTTCCTTCTCTCAGAGTAAAGTCCCCGGAAGGCTTGTCTGAGGGGGCAGTGTGGCCAGAGGGCATTGCCTCAGAGAGAAGCGGTATCCAGCCGAGTATCACTGGGTTGCCGGGGCTGGAGAGGACTCGCAAGAGCATTCCAGGGAATTTTCTTAACCACCACAAAACTGCAGCTATTCTCCCACCCTCATACTCCCAGAACTTCATCTCACCAAGTGGTGAGGGTCCAGGGGCTTTCTGAGACATGGGATCCAGCTGAATGGGTCTTTGAAGCTGTCAGTGGTCCACACCAGGCACAAAGTAAACAAGGCAATTCAGAGGGAACAGCACTGGCTCAGGGGTAAGGGGAGGTTTTCATCTTTCTAACTGTGGAGAGCAACATTTGCTCCTCTGGGAGATGTCAGGGTGCCCATAGGTGACGCTGCTCACTCAATGCTCTATTTCCTGAGCACCATCAGTCTGGCTTGGACCACCTTGAGTTACAGAAACCAGAAGCAAAACAACCCACTCGACACTCTGGACACTGTGTTCAGGAACATTGAAAACAGGCTTTCTCAGAACCTTTCCCACACCTCTCCAAATAATTTCTTTGTGGCCACAGGGTTTTCTAGCTTCCAGACCTATAGAGTTCAGCCCTTCCCTAGGACCTGGAATCAGTTTTTGTCTATTGTTTGTTTATATTTGAGTTCCCAAACTTAACTACTTCGCACTTGCAGTGTGGGTGTCTGAAATGCTAATTGAACCTCACCACAGCCCCAGGAGAGAGGCAAGTGTTGCAACATCTGCCACAATCAAACACACTGATGAGGCGAGGTCTGCTTCCAGCCACCACAGGCTCTAATACAGGCTCAGCTCTGCTGCCCAGAAATTTCTAGAAACCCTGTGGCTTGTCCACATCAAAGGAAACAATGGAGCCAGCACTGATGAAAGGGTGCTGTCCATGAACAAGGGGATGCAAATGAAGAAGTGATGAGGCCACCTCTGGGGAAGGTGGAGGGTGAAGCGTGTCCTGTCAGCTCCCAAAGCAGCAGCAGGAATCAGGCTGGTCTCCCTCCTCTCTCAGGGTCTTCGTCAAGGTCTTTTGGATGGTAGAGACTGAGGTGGGCTACAAGACAAGAGCTCTGCAATGACTGCTCCCCAAATGCTCCTGCGGACAGAGCCTGAGTGAAATCTCTTCTGCATTGGCCTGGGAAAATGACACTCTCCAAAAATCCCTGCTGGCCCCTCCTTGCCTCCCCCTTAAATCTTACTTCAGAGCTTCCTATTGTGCTATCTGGGGAAAAATGACTCAGGAACAGCATGCCTGTGACGAAGGAAAATAGAACTAAGAAAGGAGTCTCAAATGTGCACCGCCCCCCACCCCACCCCCCCGCCTTATCTTGGCTCATTCCAGATTCCTCCCTTCACAGGCTCTGACATAAAAGGCAGGAAGTTACATATACTAAACAAAGCTCCTCAGATGTCAGGAAATTAACCTGGGAAGTTGCAGCCAAGAGTGATTCAAGTCCCCATGTGCTCACTCAAGCACCCTGAGTTCAAAAACCACCATGGCATCAGATCAAAAGCTTGTGCTGGGTACCCCAGGCTGGACCCTGTCAAAAGGCACCTCCTCAACCCTGCACCCAAGACACACTCTCGTTGCATGCTGAATCCTTCTTTTTCTGCAGCAGAACCGCGTTCTCCCTGGGTCTGGAGTTCAGGACACTGGATGCCACATGTGTGGAGATGCCTGCTGCTGCCAAGGGTCAGGGTCATGGTCACTGTCATCTTGATGAGGGACACAGAACACCTAGCCTCAGAGGAGATGCCTCAAGAGGACACAAAGACAGTCTTTAAAATAAAAGGGGGAGGAAGAAAGCAGTCTGATATCATGACCCTCCCGTGTAGAAAAAATAAAACCTCCTGTGAGGTAGAAAGGTCAGACCAGAACAAACCATAGAATTTTGAAAATCATTATTTATGTCTGCAGCAATAATAATATCTCTTGGAGACTTCATTTCACAATCTTTACAATTAAGTCTTTGGACAAGATGTTCTTCATACCTTTTAGTTATGGGATCCTGTAATTCTTCAAGAGCTTTACCATATTACATCACAAGGAAAATGCCAAAGGTTTTAAAACAAAACCTTCTCATTGGACCCCAAGAGATAGGTGTTAACCCATATTGAAGAGAAGTAAACTGAGTCCCCATATGGAGAAATGGTTCGGTGACTGTCCTTGGTGGCCAATCCATAGAACAGGGAGTTCACAGGAAGGAAACAGGTCAGGAATGAGATAATGTGAACAAAAAGCATTGTGCCCTAGATGACTAAGGGTATATTTACAATCATACATTCAAGCGGTTGTTGTTCCCATTCTGTCCCCCTTTTATGGGTAAGTTAGTGATGGTGACAGTATTTTTTAAATTTAGTATGCCTGCTTGTGAGGAGTAAAGCGCTCAGGGATGGATGACCTTAGGATGACCTCACCTGGGAACCCCTGAGTCTATAGAGGTTACTTTGGTTGTGGAAATGGAAACAGGGAATGAATATTACTCATTTCTTCCCTTCCCTGCCACCTTCAAGAAACTTTCCTGTTCCAGGGCCAGAGCGATAGCCCAGCGGATAGGGCATTTGCCTTGCACGGCCAGTCAATGCCGGCCCGGGCTTGATCCCCGGCATCCCGTATGGTCCCCCCGAGCACCACCAGGAGTAATTCCTGAGTGCAGAGTCAGAAGAAACCCCTGAGTATTGCTGGGTGTGACCCAAAAAAGCAAAAAACAAAACAAGAAAAAAAAAACCCTTTCCTGTTCCAAGCCAGAGAAATAATGTAGTATATAGGGCACTTGACTTGCATGGGACCCACCTGGCTAAAATCTCTGCCACCACATATAGCCCTCCAAGCACCACTAAGAGTGATCCTTGAGCACAGAGTCAGGAATAAACTCTGTACAGATATGACACCCATACAAACAAACCAAAACACAAGAAATTTCCCTGTTGCTAGTCTGAAGACAGTGGCCTCAGGACCACGGGCCCCATCCTCAGCTGACTGAGAGTAAGTCTGAGTTGCTTTTGCCTCGGAAAGGGTTTGGGAGCCCAGAGGATAGCTGAAGACTCCACCAACCAGAAGCAATGCAATCACTTGTATGAGCCAGCAAAACAAATGGGATGTGCACAAATATAGAATATGACTTACTCTAAGGAATTTACCCCCAATAATGGAGAAGAATAAGATCTGCAGGCCAAATTGGTAAACCGAGACCCAAGGGAACATAACTGAGCTCAGTTAAGTTCCCTTCCTAGTCCAAAGGTCAGGAAAGTGGATGGTATCTACAGTTTCAGCCCAAAGGCTGGCAAGCTCAGAACACAGGGGGCTCAAGTTTCAGATCAAGTCATCAGAACTTCAGTGCAAAGTGGTCAGACAAGAGGAAGTCTCTCATTCTCACTGGACTCTCCATTGTTTTGTTATCGTCAGGTCCATTACTTGACTGGATGAGGCCCCACATATTGGGGAGGGTAGCGTGCTTTGCATAGTCTACTAATTTATCATTTGGGGCCATACCCAGGAGTGCTCAGGGGTTAGTCCTGATAACTCCTGGTTCTGAATTCAGGAATCATTCCTGGTGGGCTCAGGGCACTATATGGGGATGCCAGAGACTGAACCAGGTCAGCCACATGCAAGGTAAGTGTCCTACCCACTGTCTTATCTCTCCAGCCCTTCAGTCGACCAATTTAATGTTTATCTGATCAAAAAAAACTCCCTCACAAGAATCTCCAGAATGAAAACAATATGGACATTCCTCCAAAGACTGGAAATTGAGCTTCCATTTGACCCAGCCATATCACTCCTGGGAATATACCCTGGGAAGCCAAAACACACACCAGAAACACCATCTGCACTTCTATTTTCATAGCAGCACTATTCACAATAGCCAGAATCTGGAAACAACCAGAGTACCCGAGAACAGATGACTGGATAAAGAAACTGTGGTACATCTACACAATGGAATACTTATGCAGCTGTTAGGGAAAATGAAGTTATGAAATTTGCCTACAAATAGATGAACATGGAGAGGATCATGTTGAGTAAAATTAGCCAGAAGGGAAAAGACAGACATGGAATGACTACATTTATTTGTATGACATAAATATATATATGTATATATATATACATGTATATATATATATCACTATCATCCCATTCATCATCTAGAGTGGGCACCAGTAATATCTCCATATGTCCTGTCTCATGCTAGTAGAACCCAAAGGCATCCGCTCGCTCCAGGAACATAAAGAGCCTCAAACCATTATATTAGATCATGGGAATGACATAATATAAATGTTACTGTATTTGGAAGATCAAATATAACACGAACAGCTTGCCAGGCTTGCTGTGCGGGTGGCATACTCTTATAAACACCTCTAAATAAAGAATTTATTGATGAACCACGTGGCTGCTAGCGGCGCAAGCCGGGCTGTGATAGTCTGGCCTATTGGGTGGAGTTGTGACGAGAGGGAAGTCCGGACGTGGAAAATGGCAGCCCCCATGGAGGAGGGGGGGGTCGTCTGACTTGTTATGAGGCTCTGCTGGGGTGTCAGGCCAGGACTAGAACCCACCATGCCTCCCAGGCGCCTCATGAGAGGCTGGGCACAGGGAGAGCAAGTAGCAGCTCTGCCCCATGTCTGAGAGTCTCTGGTTCAGCATACCTGGGCCAGATTGAGAAAAAAACTGCTTCAGGGTGGGTGTCGATGATCTGGGCTGTGATAGTCTGGTCTGCTAGGTGGAGTTGTGACGAGAGGGAAGTCCGGACGTGGAAAATGGCGGCCCTCATGGAGTAGAGGGTGTCGTTTGGCTTGTTGTGAGGCTCTGCTGGGGTGTCAGGCCAGGGCTAGTACCCACCATGCCTCCCGGCGCCTCATGAGTGGCTGGGCACAGGAGAGCAAGTAGCAGCTCTGTCCCATGTCTGAGAGTCTCTGGTTCAGCATACCTGGGCTGGATTGAAAAAGAAACTGCTGCAGGGTGGGTGTTGATGATCTGGGCTGTGATAGACTGGTGTTATTTATATATACTTATATATATAAATAATATGATACCAATATCCAAGGTCTGGCAAAACATGAACCAGGAGGTCTTGTCAAAGATGGAATCTACCACAAACGTGTGGAAGTCAGAGGTTAGGTAAGACAGAGAAGGGAACAGTGTGCTAATAATTGTTGAAAGTAATAATACCAGCCTAGAACTAAACATTGAATATAAGCAAAAAGATACATATAACCTCTAAATGTATATACTGCAATCCACAATGTGTAAGAGAAGGAAGAGAAAGAGAGAAAGAGAAAGAGAAAAGAGATAAAGAACCTTCTATAGAGGTAGGCCAGGGAGGAAGGAGGGAATTGGGGACATTGGTGGTGGGAAATAGGCACTGGTGGAGGGATGGGTGCTGGAACACTGTATAACTGAAACCCAAACATGAACATCTTTGTAATTGCATATCTCGCGGTGGTATAATAAAATATTTTTAAAAAAAATAAAAGAATAAGAATATCAAGAATGAACAAGCTGGCAAAAACTGAGTGCTAAAAGGAAGTAAAGGGAGATACATGTCACCCTTTCAGTACCTGTATTGAGAAACTTAATGCCCCAGGGAGGGGAGGTGAGAGACAGAGATAGAGACAAAGATAGAGAGAGACAAAGACAGGAAAGTTATCTGCCAAAGAGGCAGGATGGTGGGGGTGAGGGGTGGGTAGTGGTGGGAGAGAACTTGAAGTATTAGTGGTCAGAAATGTGTACTGGTGAAGAGACAGGTATTGGAACATTGTATGACTTAAACCCAGTCATGAACAAATTTAACTGTATATCTCATGATGATTCAAATTATTTTTAAAAAACAAAGTAATAAAATCTGATTCTCAAAAACTGCAATAAACAAAGAGGAATGTGGAGATGTGAGTACAGCCAATATGTCTTCCAGATCACCTGAGATTCTTCTGTCTCCTTAAGAGAACTGGTTTACACACATCACTTCTCTTTCTAAACACCCAGAAGAAGCACACAGTGAATGTCTGAAATAGCAGCCCTGTTCTCTGACTCTAGACCAGTCAGTGATCCGTGATAAGCCACCCTGGGTGTCAAGTGCAGCTACATTACACTCCATTGAACCTTGGTTCTTGGTTTGTTTACATTTGTGGCTTTGTCTACTTGCAAATACCCCATGCCGTTGAAATGAAATAATTCTATGTGTTAGGAGTTTTGAGTAATGTCCTTCAACCAATGAGGACTAGATACAAAAAGATAAATTACTTAGCCAGTGATCAATCTCTACATCACGATACGGTTTTGCTGTTTTCAACTCATTGTTCCTTGAGCACTTTCTGAGGCATATATTCAGAGGTTTGCCTAACTTGGAAGTATTTGTGATGGACAGTCCAAGTCATGTCCTTTACAAAGGTCAAAGCTCTAATGTGCATTATTATTCCCAAAACTTGTACAAAAACTATCTTTTCTTCTACTAACTCTTTGAAAGCTAAACAACATGATTTGTCAATATGGAACTCTTAAACCCAGAACACAGAACCTGGTGTCTTATAAGTGAACTTTAATTCTCTCATGCAAGTCTCACCAAAAACCCATCCGGTAAAGCCTACATGTGTTCAACCACATTCAGCATAAGCTTCATTGTGCAGCAATAACATACAACACAGATATCTCAGTGCTTACGCCAATAAAGGTTTGTTTCTTTCCCATGTCATATAAGGGCTGTGAGACAGTTACACCCTTTTCCACATCTTCTTCATCTCAAGGCTCAATAATAGGGAGAAAGATGATAACCCACTCCGTGGCTCTGAGGTAGCTATACAATTCAGACATCATTACACATACTCGTTTTTGCCAGCCAAAGCAAATCTCATAGCCAAGTCTGACGTCAACAGGGCGGGGCTGTAACGTCCTTCCACTGGAGGAAAGAGGGCCAAGAATCACACAACCACACCTGGCACTTGAGGCCTGCCTCATGCTCCCCAGAGAGAGCAAAATTATACACACCAATACTGTACATAACATCACTTAGCAGAGACACAGAGATGCAGTGACTGTCTCACCAAACATCTCTTCAGTGGCAGACTTAGCATTTGAGCAAAGTCTCTTGTCTCTGGGTAAAGGATTCCTTGTGTGATGCCACAGCTGTCTCTGCAGCTTCCTTTGTGGGTGACATAGCTTATGAAGCTGAACTGTACTTCTGCCATTCCCCAGAAAGTTTCCCGCCCGGCTGTCACATTGTGACACTTGACCCTTGAGTATTGTATCATATGTCCCGGAGAACTGGTGTGAGTCCAGGCCTCAAAATTAACGAGCACTGCTCAGGATGTATAGAGAGCCCAGCTAACATTGAAATACTTGATGAGGGGATTTTTTTTTTAATTTCTTGGTTTAATCAGTCTGGAAAGAGAATGCAGAAAGTGGCACCTGAAAAAAAAAAGAAAGAAAGAAACTGCCACTCTGTGATGCCAAAAGAGAAGAAAGTGCTGTCTGCTTAGCCTTCTGGGGTTTTCATGGTTTTCATGGTTTTCTTCACCATGTCCTCTGGCTGTCGGTTGGTTGCATCCTGCAGAGTCAGACAGAGTCAGAGTTCTGGGAAGAGCCTGGCACAAACCTTTAGGATTCACCTTAACTGCGCCCTTGTCAGCATACAGAGTTCATTATTCCCTTCATTACACACCCTACTCCCTTCGAAAAGGGTCTCTGAGATTTCTGCAACCAGTGAATAGTTTTGCTCAAAGAAAAGCTCAACTCCCTGTCATTCTCCTAGTCTAGAAAAAAATCAAAATGCACTGTACTCTGGATCACTTCACTCCCCACAAGTTGCAAGGCGGACCGGGTCTCCCTTTGGTAAGCATAGGTTATGAAAAGTTCAGTGTTATAAAACTAAGCAACTGAGACTGAGACTGACAGAATACCTCTTCCCTGTCTATGCCAATAACATTTTTAAGGAGATTGGGCTTGATTAAAATACACATGGTAAGTCAGGAATCCAACCTGCTCAGGAAGATCAGGTTGCCTCATGTTATGAAACACATACCATCCCGGTTGTTCTACCCCCAAGAATTCATACAGAAAATGCCCTTCTGCCAGAAAAAAGGCTCCTTTCCAAGCCCTGTTGCTCCCCACCCTCTGTCCAAGCAGCCAACAGGCTGCAGCATGCAGGCAGCTGTATCCTGGGCTGCGGAGGAGGGCAAGGGAGGGTGGGACACACACCACCTTCCCCACACCTTTTCTTCCACATGCAAGCGCAGGGAAGCATCAGGAGCGAGCTTAGAAACTGCAGGAAAAGGAAAGCTCCCAGCACCCATTGCTGGGCAGCTGCTTTGGGGCAGGCTCCAGGCTGTCTTCATGGCAGCTGAAGAGTCAAGTCCATCACTTAACTCCTCATCAGAAGCCTCCCTCCACCCATGGAGTGCCAACGTGGTGGCTCAGGGGCTGGATGCCTCCTTCCAAACACCCCACACAGCCCTTCCAGTTACTCTCATTTCATTACTGTAGCCACACTGTTGATAACCCATAAACAAAAGTGTTCGGATTCCACTACAGTTCAGGGAAACAGGGATTATACAGGACTGTTGGTAGCTATGTTCTCTTAGCAGCCACCAGGGAAGGACAGGGAGTGAGTTTACACCTAAATTACTCCCAGCTTGGACTACATCACTTCCCCTGACACTCATTTCTTTGTGAATCCCAACACTGGTTGCCATGCCGGGGCTATGCTAGCAATGAGTCAGCCATGACGAGAGTAAGAACTCGTACCTAGTCAAGACTTCTGTGCAAAGGACCAAAGAAGACCCTGTGCAAAGGACCAGAGTAAAGTTACTAAATAAGCCTTCTAGGGTAAGGAAGAAAAACAACAATGCATCTTCCCTCCCTGGTGAGAGCACAGAGGTACTTCAGAGAGACACTTGAGCTAAGACTTCACAGAGAAGCGCTATTCAGACCTGTGCGGCTGGGGAAGAAAAGAAGCTACGCTGCAGCAGAGGCTGAGATCTCAGGTCTGGGCCTGTCATCCTCTTGCTGCTAGGACTTTGGTGGCTTGAGTGCCCCAGCACATCCCTGCTTGGGAAACTTACTCTGAAGGACCCCCTAGGGCAACACCACACAGGCCTCTGACAGTCCCCGCAAATTGAGTGATACTGGGACACAAAAGGCCGCCCCACCCCCTCCTGGCCTCAGGGTGGGACATTCTCAGAGAACCCAGGAAGAGACCAGCCCGGCACCCAGGGGGTCAGCCTGAGACTAATCTCCCTGACACCTGCACTTCGTGGCCATGTTCTTTCTGGTCCCCTTTCCTCCCCCACTCAACACAGTCTGTTTTTCCCTAAGACTCTCTCTTCAGTAAGTCACAAGAAGAGACTTGGCTTCTTGAACTTTGATGTGCTTCCCTCGTCTCCTTCCCTCTCAGCTCCCTGCTGAGGATTCTTGGAGAAACCATGATGCTAGTTCATAACCACATGCTCCATTCATACGCTCACCCACTACTGATCCCCTGTATTTTCACATCTCATGTCTGACTTCTTTTCCTGCAGAGAAAGAACAATTTATTGGACTTTCCATTTATTCATTTATCACTTTCCACTTACCCACCTCTTTCAAAATGTAACTCGGTTTTTATTTATTCCAAGATTTCCTGGACCAGATCTTCAATCCTTACATGTGTTTTGTTAAAAAACACTTTTAAAAATGTGTCAAAATATATACATATTTTTATTTGGGAGGCAATTAGATCAGAACTTAATCACCCTAATAGCTCTGGTCCCTTTCAAAGTATTCATCTTGGTAAATTAATCACTTCCTCCTTATAGTCACTGCCGTCATAATTGGAAGAGTCCTTGTTTGGGTTTGTCTTTAGAGCTGTTATATCACACACTAGTGAACATAATGGTCAACAGCCATTCTCTGTCCTTTGGGATTTTAGGAAATTATTCAGAACCATGACTGGTGATTACAAGTTAATATGATCACCCATATATTTTGCAATTTCATAATTTTTCACATCTATAACCATCCCTTTAAAGATGAATTTCTTCATCCCACAGGCAACTCTAAAATTAATCAATACCTGGGATAGCAAATATTTGTTCTGTGAAAGTGATTTTTCTTTTCTCTCTGAGACAGTTGGATCTATATCTGCTGAGTAATGTAGGAATCGATTTATTCATTCGGCAAATATTTGTTGAGTGTTGTCCACATGCCAAGCATTGAATAAGGGTACAAAGGCAAATAAAACATGATTTTCGTTTATATGGGACTTAAAGTCAACTGTAGGGCAGTTGTGCGGAAATTGATAACAAAGAACAGTGTGATAAATGCTACAATGAAGAAAAAGCACAGCGTTTTGTGAGAGGAAGAAGAGTAAAGTGTATTGATGATAAAAAAAAAAACCCACTATTAGAGGCTGTTCTGGAGGAAAGTAAGGATTTTGCTAAATGAAATTAGACAGAAGATGGAGAGAGGAATGAACTTTAGGGAGGTTTATCTGGAATTCTGAACTAGCAAGACACATTCAAGCTTCTTCCTATGAAGAACAGAGCACTAGACAGAGGTGAGAGAGACACTGAAACTGCTCAGAGACCAGAGGGTTGTTTATCTTGAAAAGTAAAGGGAAACCATAGAAGGTTCAAGCAGGAATGAATAGCAAGAGCACTAAACCGTGTCTCATGATTAAAAGCTCAGGAATCACATTTAAAGCATGTTCCCATCATTCTTCCCACATGGTCTCATCATTCTAAATAAGTCATTCTTTCTTCCCAAATGCCACCCTTGTTAATACCCATATCAACTCTGTGAGAAACACATTATTATGCCCCCACTGCAAATGGGGAGAGAGAAGCCAGAGAGGCCTAGAAACCTGTCAAAGGCCATGCTGCAATTTAGTAACACGAGTTGAAATTCATGCTCTCTCTTGAGATTTCCCTCTCAACTTTTCAGCTAAGAATGATCACAGAAAAGAAACTCAGTAAAGATTAAGAAAAGATGTATCACTTTAAAGGGCATTTGAAATCTAAATGTATTTGTAAAATAATATTGAATTATTTTATACTCATTTACAAATGGGTATAAAATTTGTATTTTATACATTTATGTATAATTTTTACATATAAATATGATGTATTTGTACACACAAATAAAATATAAATATATTTTGTATAATCACATATAACGGAAATTTATATTTTCCATTATAACTAATGGAAAATAATAATTCTGTATTATTCAACTGACATTAATATATTGATAGTGTATTTATATAATACATGGACACATATTATAAATTTAGTCACTTTTTTGGAAAATAGCAAAATAATGTCTATCAAAAGCCATAAAAATTCCCATCATCTTTTACCACCTCTAGAAATTTACTCTAAGAAAATATTTCAAGGAACTGAAGAGATAATACAGCAATAACACTCATACCTTGTACGTGAGACAACTTGGGTTCAATCCCCACCGATGCATATGGTCCCCTTGGTCTTGCCCCCCACCGAGAGTGATCCCTGAACCCAGAAAAAGAAAGAAGGGAAGGAAGGAAGGGAGGAGGGGAGGGAGGGAAGGAGGGAGGGACAGAGGAAGGAAGGGAGGAGGGAAGGAGGGAGGGACAGAGGGAGGAAGGGAGGAGGGAAGGAGGGAGGGAGGGAAGAAGGGAGGGAGGGAGGGAGGGAGGGAGGAGGAAGGAAGGAAGGAAGGAAGGAAGGAAGGAAGGAAGGAAGGAAGGAAGGAAGGAAGGAAGGAAGGAAGGAAGGAAGGAAGGAAGGAAGGAAGGAAGGAAGGAAGGAAAATCTTTCAAAAGTAGATGCAAAATTTATTAACATCTACAAGAAGGAATAGTTGTGTAAGATATTAAATGTGGAACTATAGGACAATGGTTTAGTAAGTGACCATTCAACACCTCAATGGAATATTGTACAGTTATTTAACATAATCTTTATGAGGATTGTGCAACACAGTGGGAAAATATTTATACATAAGCTGCCATGGGGAAAGATAGACTACACTATTGTTATTGGCATTAATGAGGAACTTGGCCTAATACCTTCGTAAATTCCCAGATAACTGAGAACCATACAGCATACAATTCCCTTTTTAAATATAGAAAGTGGAAATGTTAGGTAATCCCTTAAGACTCTTAAATGAACCTCTAAACCCAGAATTTTCTTGTAAATCTATAAAAATAAATTATTCTAATAAAATTAAATTACAGATTTCATTCTATCACATCATTAGTGCAATTACCTAAGTTTACCTAAATCTTAAAAAAAAATCTTCAGAGTTCTCAGCAAACTCTCAAAAAACTGTCCCAGCACTTAGTATGGCAGGCCTAGAAATTAACTCTAGGGTTATTTTTTTGCATTATTGTTAACATTTTATATATGCTAAGTGTAAACCTAATGAGTATTGTGGGCTAGTCAGTGAACTATATACTTTTTCACTGTCCTAATATTCTTCCCTTCTTACATACCAGCTTTGAAACCTGGGCAATTCAAAATCAAATCCCTGAAAAATTAAAATCATTATAATCTTTAAAGACCCTGATAAATGGAACCAAACATGTCAAATTCAAGAATATCAGTAGTCTACCATCATTCCTAATTATATCCACATTATGATTATAACAATTTGAAAATGTGAACATATAGTACCCATGTCGTATTTGACATGCCAAATACCAGTAACAATTATAGACCTCATTCCCATGACCTGATGGAATGGTTTGAGGCTTTTTATGTTCCTGGAGCAGGGATGATGCCCTCAGGCTATCTCTCATGTGACAGGATATATTGAGATGTTACTGGTGCCAGCTCGAGCAAATCGATGATATACGGGAAGACAGTAATACAGTGATACAGTGATAGTAATTGTATCATGGCAACAAGCAAACAAGAAAAAAAAAGACCAACATGTTTTAGTAAAACAATTCTAACATTTTCCTTTAAAGTATTTATTAGGTATCAATAATGCCATTTTACAATAACAAAAGTTCACACAAAAATTTTCTAAGGTCACACTCTTATAAGTTGAACTGTATAACTTTTATTCCACTAATACTTTACAGTAAGGTGCTTGCAGGAATATAGGGAAGAAATAAATGAGTAAAGAGCACAGAATGAAATAAGAACTCTGAAACTAACCATATGTGCCATTCATAAAAAGATGCCCAAACCAGCAGTATCTTTGGTTTTTATTTTTTTGTTCTTTTCATTTGGGGGGTCTTACCAGCAGTGCTCAGGGCTGATTCCTGGCTCTGCACACAGGGATCACTCCTGGAAAGCTTGAGAGACTGGGGTTGACCAGTCTCCCCAGGGATCAAACTGGGCTTGGAGGTGGTGTAAGGCTGACCCACTATACTATTGCCTTGAGCCCCACAAATCAGCAGTGTCCTGAATCTGTTTGTAATGGTAATGTAGACCAGTCATTAGACTTCAAAGTTGGTCTGTGGTCACTCAATAGAGAAACAGCCAATTATTTCTATAATGACAATTTTTCAGGAGGAATAAGTTACGTCCAGACACTATTCACATGCCCCTTGGGAGAGAGGGAGAAAAGACAGGAAAACGAAAAGGAGTGCTTATGTATTCATACAATCATTCAATCTCAAGTTCTTATTTCTTGGTTTTATCAGCTTCTCATAGAATGACCTCCAGGGGTCATTCTGTCACATGCCTGTCACCAGAGAAGGGCCAAAGACAGGAAAAAGAGTGGTGGTTACACATTAGTAAACGAAATAGGACCTGAAGTCACTCCAGAATACTTATACAGAAACATTTAACTGAGAAAGTGGATGTCTTCTGAAGGAGACAGCTAGAAAGAGAAAATCCACTAGTGTGTGGGTGCAAGAATTTCACAATTTGTGAAAATTCATTGCTTTTTTGCTTAACATATATATATCTCATATAAAAGAGTACTAATATTGCAGAGAATTCTGAGGCATAGGGGTAAGCTGAAAATAACTGAAGAGGAACACCAGTAGACAATGATGAGAAGGTTAAAAAACAACAAGCACTACCATATTTAGTTTGGTCCTTGAAATTATGGTTTTCTATAAAATGTAATCTCTTTTTTAAAATAAAGGTGTACCATTACATCTTGAAACTCTGGGTTTCATCATCACTGTATCACTGTCTTTCCGTTCATCATTGATTTGCTTGAGCGGGCACCAGTAACATCTCCATATATCCTGTCTCATGCTAGTAGAGCCCAAGGGCATCTGCTTGCTCCAGGAACATAAAGAGCCTCAAACCATTCCATCAGGTCATGGGAATGTGGTCTATTAAACTACAAAAAATCACTAGAGAAGTGAGATGAAGATTCAGGAAACGAAGACAAGAGGAAATTCATTAACACAGGGTATCACTTCACTTGTATCACTTGCCTTCCTGTTCATCATCAACTTGCTCAAGCAGGCACCAGTAACATCTCCGTATGTCCTGTCACATGCTAGTAGAGCCCAAGGGCATCTGCTTGCTCCAGGAACATAAAGAGCCTCAAACCATTCATCAGGTCATGGAAATGAGTTTCTATAATTGTTACTAGTATTTGACATATCAAATACGACATGGGTAGCTTTCAGGATCTGCCATGCGGGTGGCATACTCTTGTATCAGCTCTTCTACTGTGTGGAGTTCTGATGAGAGGGAGTCTGGATGTGGAAAATGGCAGCCCTCATGGTGTGGGGGTTCCTCTGGCTTCTTGTGAGACTCTGCTGGGGTGGCGGGCCAGGGCTAGAACCAGCCATCCCTCCCAGGTGCCTCGTGATCAGCTGGGCACAGGGAGAGCTGGTAGAAGCTCTGTCCCATGTATGTGAGTCTCTGGATCAGCATACCTGGGCTGGGCTTGAAAAAGACTGCTGCAGGGTATGTCTCGATGAGCCAGATAGTGATCAGCTCTTCTGCTGGGTGGAGTTCTGACTAGAGGGGAGTCCGGATGTAGAAAATGGCAGCTCTCATGTGTGCGGGTTCCTCTGGCTTCTTGCAAGTAGTAACTTCTAAAGAACTAATACAAGCTTTGTACATTACTTAACAATGCTCTATCACATTCTTGAAATTTGGTAAGAGATTAGACCTTAAATGAAATATTAGTGCATCCACGCACGCACATGCACACACACACCCCCCCAATGGTAGAGGTTACATGCAAACTAGCTTTGAAGTCATGATCACTTCACAACCTATATGTATGCATAACAAAATATCAAGCCATGCACGTTAATCATGCACATTAATTTGACACAATGTTTTGTTCACGATATCTCAGTAGGGCAGTTTTAAAATCAGAAAGGATAATTAAGATTTATTTTTAATAGTTACTAGCACTATATTCTTTATCAAGCTTCCCCTCTACCATGACTGCAAGAAGAAGTCATGCGAGGGCATGGATAAGCACACTAAGATTATAGCTCAACAGTATAAGCCTACACATACAGCACTATTCTGCCACTACCGTAACTATTGACCAGGCACATCCACTCTTCATCCCACTGAATTCTCACTTTTACTCTCATGAAAAAGACAGAGTTGGAAATAAGTCTGGTCATTGAGGACACAACCAACAGCATGTTCCACTCCCTGATTATCGTGTGGCTGCACTAGAGTGAAGTAATCAAGGGCCCAGGGACCCCCTCCAAGTAGAAACTACTTCCGGAATGTGCCTAGACCACTTTTCTCCTGGAATTCTCCTGAAGAAAGCTTCCTTTCCTGAAGAAGCATCCAAGTAGAGTGATAACAACCCAATCTCAGCAAGGACCATCATGCTGAGGATGGCTGAGGAGCTGGGGGGAGTGATAGAAGGGCCCAGACAGGCCTGACCTGCCAGCAACAACAGTCCAACTGTCTCCCACCCTGGATTCTGTGTTCTATGAGATAATCATCAAAGACAAATAGTTTGCTGCAAAATTAGTGAGACACCAAAATAAATTATTAAATACATAAATAAACAACTTTTTAAAATTGCCAGACTCCAAGTTTAGGTCTGTGTGTTAACCAAGTGCCAATTTACTCCAAGACTTTTCTAATCCTAAAGGGTGTCCCTGGTGGACTCAGGTTTTAAAGACTTCCAACATCCCAGCCACGTAGGCTCTGGAGTCAGACTTGTACTAAAACCCTGCTCTGTCCCACATTATCTGTGCAGTTGTGGGTGCTCTACCTCTCCTCTTTACTCCTAAGAACTCTTCTGGAAACAACTGGGTTTGTCCCAAGAATGTCTGAAGTCAAAAGAACATTTTTACAGGACAAGTAAACACTCAGAGCCCTTTTGACTTATGAAAGAAACTGAACTATGTGACTTTGGCACTTGGATTTCGTTTAGAATCCTAATCGTATTTTCCAGAGAATGATTTCATTTTCTCCTGATTCATCAATCTCTATTAAAAATAAGATATGTTCACTGAATATTTTTGCATGTGTATTTTCAGATTTTCAATTAATGACTATATGTATTCCATTAAAATTCACATCATTAAAACAAATCATTAGAAAACATTTTAGGAGCTGGAGCAGATAGAGAGTCCCATATGATCCCCTGAGTACTACCAGGAATGATCCCTGAATGCATAGCCTGGAGTAATCGCTGAGCATTGTCAGATGTGACCCCAAAAACAAAACTAAACAAATCTTTATATATATATATGTATATATACAAAGATTGTATATATAATATATTATATATAACCTTTATATACAAATTTTTATATAAAATCTATATATAGATTATATAATATATATACATATATATTATATACATAATCTTTGGCAGAGTCTGGCAAGCTACCCATGTCATATTTGATATGCAGAAACAGACCTCATTCCCATGACCTGAAGGAATGGTTTGAGACTCTTCGTGTTCTTGGAGCGAGCAGATTCCCTTGGGCTACACTAGCACAGATGGGACATATGGAGATGTTACTGATGCCCGTTTGAGCAAATCGATGAACAATGGGAAGACAAGTGATACAAGTGATATATAATCTTAGGATGAAGCAGTGGATTCAAGTAAAGCACATATCTTCATGGTCTTGAGTTTCACCCTTGATATTGTACTGTCCCCTGCACCAGTATTCTGGCTGTTAGCTCTATAGAAATATAGACTTAGGGGCAGGAAAGATAGTACAGGATAATCCCTTGCCTTGTGCCATATTTGCTTGATACAGAAAACCCTGGTTCAGTCCCCAGCATCACATAGTGCCTCTACAAGGCACCACCAAGAGTGGTCCTTGAGCACAGAGTCTAAAGTAAGTCTCAAGAAAAGGGGGTACCTACTATTGAGGCAGCCTGGGGATGGGAGGAAGGGGGTGGGTACATTGGTGGTGGGAATGGGGCACTGGTGGAGGGATGGGTGCTGGAATACCGTATTCCCAAGAACCAATTATGAACACCTTTGTAATTGTATGTCTCACGGTGGTATAATAAAAAAAAAAATTTAAAACAGAGATAAAGAACCTGCCATAGAGGCAGGCTAAGGGAGGGGGGAAGGGAATCGGGAACATTGGTGGTGGGAAATGGGCACTGGTGGAGGGATGGGTGCTGGAACACTGTATGACTGAAACCCAAACATGAACATCTTTGTAACTGTGAGATACACAGTAGTATAATCAAATTTTAATTAAATTAATTAATTAAAAGGTAAATAAATAAAATAAAGTAAGCCTCAAGCACATGCAAGTGTGACTCAACCCTTTCTCCAAATATTTTTAAACATATTTTAAGTGTCACCAACCAAACTTTATAATAAAATATATCATTCATTGGTGTTACCTCTTATTTAATAGTATATAACCTCACATATGATGAAACGTCTATTCTGTTTACCATTAATTTGAATTGTTAGAGCATATTAATCCATTGTTTCCATGTTTTCACTTTAATAACTTTGACAAGGCACAATTCACTAAATATTTCCCTTGTATCACTATCTTTTACACAAATCACTTGTTTTTTTTTTTTTTTTTTTGCTTTTTGGGTCACACCCGCGATGCTCAGGGGTTTCTCCTGGCTCTGCACTCAGGAATCACTCCTGGCGGTGCTCGGGGACCATATGGGATGCCGGGATTCGAACCCGGGCGGCAGGGCGGCCGCGTGCAAGGCAAACGCCCTACCCGCTGGGCTATCGCTCCGGCCCTGTATTTTGTTTTAAGGATAATGTGACACAGAACATCTCCTTTTATATATTCTTTAGTTTCTGAAAGTTATTTCCTTAGGAAAAATTTTCCTAGAAGTAGAATTACAGTGACTAGGGATATGTGTTGTCTTTGTGCCTCCTTCTATATAATTTTTTTCAAAAGGATTGCTCCAGTCTGCACTTGTAAACTTTATATCATAACTAGTTAAGACTGAAATTGAATTCCTCTAAGCAGTTACTTGCTTTAAAATATCACAGAAGTCTTTGTACTTTGGGGAAATCAGTATTTTGATTGCCTTGCCATTGGTTTCAAACTATATAAGTCAAGTTCTGCTTTTATACTTTGAGAGCTCACACTTGAACCAATCACTCTCATTTTTTCCCATAGACCATGAACTTCTAAAAACCTGCCTGCTTTTCTCTCCCCTATCTCTTCATGAATATGATTAAATTCATATAGTCCCCCAAGGATGCACAAACCACTCAAGGACGCCACTTGAAATGGATGACAAAATCCAACTTCATAGTTTCTAAGAGAGGCACATTTCAATTTTTGGGAGTGGGGTGATATAATTTTATTATCCTAATTCAGTAATATTGGTTTCTCCTGGCCAAATCCTGGGTTATTGACAATCCACTGAACACTTGGATACATTAATTGGTGAAGTTAATAAGAGAAATGTGTCTATGCATACATAACAGGAAAACCTCCTCACTCTTACGGAGGAAAAATAACAGCCATCTTTCCCCCTGAGTAACAAAAGTGGGTTTAGCTATAAGAACATGTTTGTTAGGGAAAAAGAAAGTCTATGTTTTTCTGGTTCTGTGTTTATTTGACTCATGAGTAGACATCACTAAGTCATAGATAATCATGGTTAACACAGCCCTGGATGATCTTCGTCTATCTTATTGTGAGGTCACCTCTTCACCTCTCATGCTTCAAACGACCATAAACCCAAACCTAAATGCAGACACTAAAGCACCAGGTACTGTGATTAGATCTTGCTCTGATGGTGCAGAGTATGCTTATATTCATTTTCCCTCGGAATGATCATAGACATGAAACCATGCTTTAAAAGCTCTGATGGAATCCAAAAGCATGTGTAGCAATCCTAGATTAAGGAAAGCATCAAGTTCAAGAGTCAAGAATTTTTCCATAAGGATCAGACAACAAATATTTTAAGTTTTGAGGGTAGTATGATCTCTGTAACAACTATTCAACTCTATCAGCACAAATACAGCCAATTTTGTAAACAAACACGAATTAAACTTCATTGTTTTATTTTTTTCAATAAAACTTTATTAGTAAAAAAAAGTTCTGATTTGTTCCAAAGGCTATAATTTGGGACAGCACTCTGCTCTATTATGTAAAGTGAAAAGATCTGCTTTCTTTTCCTTTCTTTTCTTTTGTGAATCCACATCTAGCCATACTAAGGGGCTGTTGGTGTCAGGGATCAAATATAGATCTCCTGCAGGCAAAACTAATTTGTACAGCCCAGAAAAGCCTTTGTATTCTTGCCCTATTAACTTTGTGCTCTTACTACCTGCAATTTGCTTTTGCAGTCTCATTAATTCATTTTATCAATGTCTGTACTTATAAGTCACAGGATTTAGACAATAAATGTTGATTCATTGCTTCAAACATATAAGATTTTCTGCTACCTACATATACTGCATATACTATAGCTCTGTCATTATCCCTACTTTGTCTCATGTGACCCACGAGAGCATTATTTTTTTGATCCTGTAGCTAGAGTTAGTTAAGAAAATTAAAAGTTAGATATAACAATCGATGCAATTCCATTTTCAAGAACTTTTTGATGAGCAGTTGTATCAAGACTTTTCTTGGATATTTTAATTCATTGCTTCGAATGACTGAGCTAGGGATCAATGAAGAGTTAAAAGCAGAGAAGCTTCTAATGTAACAGAGCATGCTGAGCTCAGAGCTTATTATTGGAGCTACAAATATTTAGCTATAGAGTCTTTCCTTTGGCAAGTCACTTGATAGCTCTGAACTCAATTTCCCTTTCTCTAAAGCAAAAGAATTTGGATTAGATAAATTGAATTAGATGAGTCCTAAATCACCTCAAGCTTTGGACATTTAAAATTTTATATCAACTAATCTATGCTGAGAGATTTCTATCATGCAAGAGAGCCTCGCAAGTTAGAGAACCAGCTTCTTGTGGAGTTCAACAATATACCCTCTGAAAGTCCCATATTTTGGTTTCCCTTGAAACTAGCACATTTTGTTCATCTTGGGAGTCATATTGACTATTAAAAGGTGCTTCGGTTTCAAAGTTGTCCACCCTATGTGACTATGCACAAAGGCAGAGGGGAGATAGGAGGACACATTGACTGTTGGAGAAGGAGTTACAATATCTGCTAGAAGATGAAGTCTTTGAAAGGAGTCCTGTGGGCTGAAAAGGTTTTAATAATTACTGAAGGTGTCCGAGGTTTTGCTACCACAGGAAGATCATTCAGTTAAAGCTCTGGGCACTCCAGCCAGAGCCACTGTTCAAGGTAGTCGTATTTTGTGGGAGTCTAAATCATTTTTATGAAGATCACATTACATAACGTTGAAGTTTATTTCTTCATATATCAAGTGGAATGATAATTATGTATTTTGCATGGGTATTAAAAAGGATGAGATAGCATAGCACTGAGAAGCCATCTAGGAAAGTATAAAATGCTGCTTAAAGTCAAAGCTGATAAAACAGTATTTATTATAAAACAGATATAAGTTCAAGAAACAAGCTAGTTGGCTTGTTTTTATTTAGCAAGCTACCTTTCAACTAAGTATTCAAAGCACTTAGCAGCACTGTTATATAGATGAAGAGCAATGGCTAACTACTAAAATATATTCCTAGGGGCTTCCTATCCATGCAGCTGAGCTCTGCCACTCTGATTGCATCATTATCTCTGTAAATACTTAGACACAAATTTACTCAGGCTCCTCAGCTATTTGGAACAAAACTCAGATGAGGGAAAATGCAGCTGCCAACTCATGGAGCTGAAATCTCCCAGAACTGTTTGCAAGCAGCTGCTGACAGCAGGCACCTTAAAACCAGAACTGGAAAGTCACTTGAGGCAGGTGGGCAAGACTTTCTATCTCTTCTTTATCAAAAAGCATACCAAATTGTTCATGTCTCATAAAGCTTCAACCCTGCCTGGGAGCAGGGAAATGGTGCATGCGGGACTCACAGGCAGGTACCTGCTCAACTCAAAACCCGGATAGTGATTTTGAGCAGCGGTCTTCAACCTTTTCATGCCTCAATCTCACAGCTGCACTGTATCTCAATCCAAACACCAGCAGTTATAACCAAGGCAATAGGATCATGGTTACCAACACTTCTCTACACCTGCAGATCAGCACCATCTGTGAACTGGTGGCTGAAGACCAGTGATTTAGAATTAAGCTGCCCATTAACACTCAGATACTGATATTTTTCAAAGCATGAGTGGAACACGTCAACCAATAAACAACAACAAAATGGAGTTGGAGATGTGACTGAGTGGGGGAACAAACGCCTCCTAAATGTTGAGCACTGAGTTAGCTTCCCTCTACCACAAAAATAAGAAAAGAGAGAAACACGGATAAGCCAAGAATTAACGTATAATTTTAGGAGTTGAAAGTTTGGTCTGTCACACCAGCTTTGCAATTCTTTACTGAAGGTGAATAAATTTCTAGCAGTTGGGTGGTACAGAGGATTCTTGCATACTTATGTTACTGATTTTCAGTTGCTTTATTTCAAAGGCAATCACTTTTTATGACCAATAAAATATCTTACAGCTTCCAAGAAGAGTTCTAATCTTCACAACAAGGTTGTATTATAACTGTTAACTTGCAACCAATTCCCCTGAACTACTTACTACACTGAGGGTTTTGCTTATAGTCCCTGGGTAAATTCAGCCAATATAATTATTGTTTCCTTTGAACCTTGAATGTCTGACAAATTGTTCCTGCTAATGCCTGCTCTTCAGAGACGATGCTCTCCCGGTTTACTACCAGGGACAGTTCAAGCAAGCAAACCATCACACAGTTTCAGGCTTTCCTTGCCCTACTAATGAGGAAGTTCTCTTTGCCTGCACAGCTGTACAGCCAGCAAATCTGAGCATAGAACTAGGAGTAAGCTCAGAGCACAACCAGTATAGCTCTAAATAAAGAATGAGAAAAAAGAGACAGAGACAGAGATAGAGTCAGACAGGGACAGAGATAGAGAGATCTATTTGATCTTCTGTATCTAAACTCCTAAAACTCTGAATTTCTTAAATGTAAAGAAGACCTGGTGGGTGTCCTCTGTTATGTTAATATTATGGGAGCAGTGGAACTCCAGATTTTTTAGTTTTTTTGGAAGCTTCTTGGTAGCCTAAGAAAGGGGGTTGTTGCCAGGGAATAAACCACTGATTACAGGATTGGAACTTGAGGTCCCACCTCCCCACCTTCAGGAAAAGGAGACCAGCTGAAGATTGAATTCAAGCACCAGTGATCAATCATTTAACCAATCAAGCATACTGATGAAGTCATAAAAATCCAAGAACTGGGTTCAGAGAATTTTCAGCTTGGTGAACACATGAAGATCTAGGGAGACTGACACACTCACAGGACATAGAAGCTTCATCCCGTTTCCTTCTGCCTTGCTCTATCTCTATAACTCTTCTATCTTGCTGTTCCTGTATATCCAGTGCTTTGATTTTTGTGAGTTAAAAAATTACTCAGCTCAGAATCACTCCCACCAATCACCACTCAGCAGCCACCCCCCCAAGAAGAATATCATCCCTTGTAGTATTAAAATAATAGTACATTAGAACAATGCTTATGAAAAAAGTCTTCACTCCTTTAAGTGTTTTCCAGAGCATTATCATTTCAGAGTTCCCGAACAGTTCTTTAAAGTAGATAGTGTTGGTTTTTGCCTATAAAACAGAAGAAACTGAAGTTCAGGCCCTTTGAGCTCTCTTCCCAGTTCCAACTTGAGGAAAGATTCTAGAAAAATTAAAATATGTGCCTTCTGAACCAGACCAGGAATTAAACAACAGCTATTTCCTCTCCCCAGCCTAATTTCTGAGTGTCATCAGCCCCACGAGCCCCAGCCCAGAGCCCTACCTCTCCACAGTGCCAGGAATGTGTTCATAGTAGGGAAGAAGAAAACTAGCTGCTACCAGCATCCCTGCCCAGTCTTTTTCTATGTCAGACCATCAACCATCCGGACCCCCTGGGATGAACCCAGAGTCACAGCAGAGCCTAGAAAGCTACCCGTGTTGTATTCAATATGCTGGAAACAGTAACAATAATGGACTCATTCCCATCGAATGGAGACGTTACTGGTGCCCACTTGAGCAAATCAGTGAACAACAGGAAGACAAGTGACAAGTGACCAGCATCCCTGCAGCAGTGGAGAAATGGAACCTTAGAGTTGTGCCCAAGTGGCATGCACGGGTCAACCAGCTATCAATCTGAGCCCACACTTCTGGTCCATAAATTCCACATTCTCAACTCACTGCTGCCCACCAGCCCTACCAGCAGTGTAGAGCTGACGCTAAAATACCAACCTGACGCCAGCCAGACAAATATAAACAAAGAACAAAACCTTTCCAGGCCAGTGTGCCTAACCACTTACAGCTAATATAATATTTGCTTATTTATTTCTTAATTGAAAAAAATAAAAGGATTATCGTTCCAAAGGAGAGAGACAAAATGCTTAAAGAAAGGGCCTCCTTTTCACAGATCCTTCATAGGATGAAAGTTTGAACACTAGCACCAGCAGATAGAGGCCTCACCTAAGTTCGTTAAACCCTCTCCAGGTGGCACAAGGTAAGAGGAAAAATTCTTCTGCTTAATTCATGTCCCAGGACATGGCAGTTGAGCCAGAGTCCAGAAGTAAAGTATTTAGACAGTGCAGAACAGCCTTACTTTTTAGAATCCTTGTTGTTATCCCAGAAATATTTGCTCAAGTTATAAATTTGAATTTAGAAAATTTGACTGGGTAAACACAGACCTGCTGTGTTGAGTGGTGCCATGGGGCTTGGCTTTAACAGTCAGGCCTGAAAAGATCTTTGTTGAGCCTCAGGTGTCTTTCAGATGCTAACAGGAAGCCTGCATTAATCACCAAGCTTGGAAACTTCCCCTCCTTGCAGAGCTCTGAGCCCCTGTCTTTTTTAACTATACACTGGTGTGTTTAAAAGCTCACACACAGAGTGGTACTCCCAGAGTTATTGGGTCCCAGTAAAAATGTTATGGGGAATCCATCACTTGTATCTTTTAGTAGGTTTTCCTCTTGTTTTTGATTTCTTGCTCCTTAGAAAAGAAAAAAAAAAGATTTTCCCTGCCACACCTAACCTGCTGAATCCTGCCCCGAAATAAGAGAGAACTTATTCTCTCTATGCTTGGAAAAAAGAGTCAAATGTTCAACTCCTAATAGGTCAGATAGTTCAGCTCATAGAGAAATATGAGCTGCTCAGGGTTCAACTGACCCAAGGAAGACGCCTTCTTTAACAGGTAATACAGTTTTTGAAAAGAGTCCTTTAGCAAACCTTCACACCAACCGGCACAAGTCAGCTTGTTTGTTCGATTACCCTTCCCTAAGAAGCATTTTCCTAAGTCTTCTGTTTTTAATTCCTGCATTAATCATTTAGCTTTTTCTCTGTAATATTGTTTAGGATTTTTAATTTGGTCATGCTGCAGCTTTCAGGTGAGTTTACTATCAATAATCATAGAAACAAGATGAAATGAAAAATTCTTTAAGTAGTGCCAAAAGCTCTCTCTCTCTCTCCCAAGTCTTGTTTGCATTAGCAGTACTTTCATCTTCCTAGCTGGGCAATGGTTGCCTAGTAACCATCTTTATCAATGATTCAGGTTCCCTCCAGATTGCCTTGTATGAAAATAGCACCTTTGGTACCTTCTATTTCTTCCCTTCCAGAAGTAATCAGAAGCCATTTTGTAAAAAGATCACCCACAAGAAATATGCTTTCATTTATAAGTAGTGCATCTCACTAGCATACAACCTAATTGGTAAAGACACAATTATTAGTGTTGGGTTTCAAATAGTGGAACTTGGGACCAAAGAAATAGTGCTTAGGAGAGGAGAAATAGATCAACAATTTGAACTCAACAATCTGCATGTAGCACGGTTTCCTGACACTACATGGTTCCCCAAGCACTGCCAGGAGTGGACCCCCAAGCATAGAGCCTGCAGTAGCCCCTGTACACCACTAAGTGTAGAAAAAAAGAAAGCCAATTAAAACCTGGTTCTTAAATTCCATTTTGAGTTGAATCTCCTGGAGAGGGAGGTAGGGTGTGCTGTTTTTTCTGAAAGAATAGCAGTCCAGACCCTATTCTATTACAAAAAATCACACGATTTATGTTTTTTCCCAGCATATCACTGTTTGGCGAAGCACTATCAAAATTAGCATCTGCTCCAGGATAACCAATGCCCATAGTCCTCAAAAAATGTCAGGCAAATTAGCAGGATGCCTGATCCCTCAACCTAAGGAGGTTACTCTAATGCTTCATTCTATCCATGCACACAGCTCGCACCAGGCTCTTCAGGAGCTGGCATCAGCTCTTGGATCTGTGTGCACATACACAGATGGACTCTGATGATAAAGTGTGGGCCATGGCTCCCAGGAGACACATTCAACAAGAGGAAGAGCATGAGCAGACAAGCCAAGGCACAGCAAGGGAAAAACAAGAGCTGCGTCTTTCTTTCCCTGAAGCTGAGATGTTGTTTGGCTAATAACACTCACTCTGTAATCTCAGGGCTGTGAGACACTGCAGGTCATTGCAATTAAACACTGCTTAGCATTCCCAAGTCTGAACACTGCTTCGGTGTTCAGTAGCCTCTCACTGGAATAGTTTAGAGCGTGGCTGTGCATCTATGACATCAGTCCTGTGATCCTCAGGGAGAATTCAGCTGCTTCCTGGAATGGCTTAGAACATTGTCTCCCTCCTACAGCACCAGGTCAGACAGATGCACACAACTTAATGCCAGCTCCTCGACATATGCAAAGTAAACAGAAAATGTAGGGAAATACCATGAGAGCAAAAAAAAGTCTCAATCTTACAGAATTCTGACTCCCCTGCCCATCTCCATAAAGAGCAAACTGACCTCGTATTGCATTTTTTTAAAAAATTTAGATACAAAGTAGGTCAAGAGACTGGAGCATCATACCTGATATGTGAAGAACCCCAAATATACTTGCTGGCTTCATATGGCTTCTGGAGCTCCACAAGGCTTAGTTTTGGGACCCATGCACCCCAAGCCCCCCAAGAACCAATAGGAATAAGCACACCAGGCCCAAAATTTCCAGAAATGGTAAAACAATCATTGAAAAAATATTTATTAAACTATGATTTTAGATGAGATGTTTATAAAACACTTAAAACCCTTCCATCATTTGAAAGTCATAGGAAGACAATTTAACACTGGAAGTAAAGAATATGTGATAAAATTCAATATACCTGAATGATAAAAAAATACTTAACAAACTACTTGATTAAAAGCGAAAGAAAAAGAAGAAGGAGGAGGAGGAGGAGGAGGAGGAAAAGGAAGAGAAGGAGGAGGAGGAGAAGGAGGAGGAGGAGGAGGAGAAGAAGAAGAAGAAGAAGAAGAAGAAGAAAGAAGAAGAAGAAGAAGAAGAAGAAGAAGAAGAAGGAGGAGGAGGAGGAGGAGGAGGAGGAGGAGAGAGGAGGAGGAGGAGGAGGAGGGAAGGAGGAGGAGGAGGAGGAAGGAGAAGAAGAAGGAGGAGGAGAAGAAGAAGAAGGAGGAGGAGGAGGAGGAGAAGAAGAAGAAGAAGAAGAAGAGGAAGAGGAGGAGAAGGAGGAGGAGGAGTAAAGAAGAAGAGAAGGAGGGAGAATAGAAGAGGATGTGGAAGAGGAGGAGAGGAGTAAGGGGAAGGGGAAAAGGAAGAGGAAGAGGAAGAAAAGTACCTGTGTCAGAGTGGGGACAGGGCAGCAGCAGAGGCATCCTGGTCCTTGTGAACCTCTTTTACTAATCCCAAGAAGGACCATGGAATACAGCAAGCAGCAAGAATGATGGTGAGAAAGAAAACTGTTCAAAGATCTAGGTTTTCAATTGTATTTGACCTTAATCAAAACCCTTTGGCCACAATCCCACACTGAGACATCATAGCAAGAACCTGGGCTCAAAAGGATTCCATTTTGCCAAACTAAAAACATCTATCAAGAAGCAGTTACCTGGTACAAGTAATACGCTCCAACAATTGTTATCTGCTGTATCACAACTAGAAAAGAGAGGAAGACCAACCAGTGGGAAGTCACCTATCAAAATATAGGCAGAATTCACTCTGCATTCCCAGAGAAATGATTCTGAGACCTGGTTTCAGCACTCCCAGCAGTGTAGCCTCGAGCAGTTGCTACGGAGTGCAGCTTAGTTTCCTCATCGGTAAAGTGAGCAGAGTAAAAGCATCTCCCTCATCAGGTTGCAGAGAGGATCACGTCCAACAAGACAACAAGATGTGCTCCGTGATTGTCACACATTTCCACCCCTCTGCCCCACCCCCCAACAGTGCAAGCTTGCACAAGGAAAGTGCAGTCAGCATGAGCCATCATCTGGGTCTGTCAGGAATCCTGATCCTGTGACGCTTCAAGCACTCACGCAATTGCAAAGCTGGTAATTATGAGACAGAAATGGTGACATAGAAAGTGGTGAAGATATCCTTCCTGTTATTGCTCTAAAATTAAAATGTATAGGGCACTTAATCACTTCTTGAACATCAGAACTACATGCCCAGGACTGCCCTTGCTGTTATTGGGCTATCTAATAGTATCTTGTCCTAAAAAGAGGCTACAAGGGAATAGTATCAACTAACCATACAGTTGTCTAACTGTATAGCTAAAGAACTGTATAGATAGATAAAATTAATAGTAATCTCAGTAAAGACAGAGGGAGATAAATTAGATTACTGCCACCTGACAAAAGCTTTTAAAGGTGGTAAAGTTGAAGAGAAAGCTTTGTCTTACACTCATTCCCTTTCCAGTTGACTCATAACCATGAACATCACTTACATGTACCTTCATCACCTCTATCTTCTTTTTACTCCTTTGGACTTGTGCAGAAAAGCCAAGTCTTGAAAAGCACCAACCCCACCTACTTTGAATTTGTTCCTGAGCACTGGCATATGACTAAAGAAAATTTTCTGCCAGGCTTCTCTGTCTCCATTTAAATTCATGACTAATAATCTCAAGAAGACCTGCAGTGACAGGTTGGAGTGGGAGAGAGGTGGGAGGGAAACTTGGGGACATTGATGCTCAGAAATGTGCAGCATTTCTGAGTGGAGGAATGGGTGTTGGAACACTGTATGATTGAAACCCAATCATGAACAGCTTTGCAATGGTCTATATCATGATGATTCAATAAAAAAAAATTTCTTTTTTTAAAAAGAAGACCTGCAGAGCTGCTAAGCAACCCTACCATATTTCCTCCCCCCCCTCTCTCTCCATCTGCTGGATTATTCTCTCGCATCTGAACACTGAACTTGAGCCTCACTTCTCACAGAAAGTCTTCCCTGACCACCCTAAGGCTGCTGTGACTGACACCTCTCTCCAGGGGGTCTTAAAACATCTGTGTGTATCAATAAGTGCACTAGTCATCTTGGATTATAATTATCCTTACAGCCGCTGGATGTTAAGATCCTCAGAGGAGAGAGTCCAAGCACTTTTCCATGCTCTGAAATTAGCTCACTGTTCAGACACACAACAGGTCCTAGAATGAGGAGGAAGACTGGGATAATGTGAGGGCATTGGCCTTGGCCGTTTGGTCGTGTAGATGTGAAATAACCATGTATATTAAAATTGTAAGATAGGACCAGAGAGAAAAAAATAGTGCTTTCTTATCACGTGGCCAACATAGATTCATTCCCTGGCACCACACATGGTTCCCTGAGCACTGCTGGGAAGTGACTTCTGAGCCCAGAGTCAGGAGTAATTTCAGAGCATTTCCAGTTGTGGCCTCAAAACTAAAACAAACAAAAAACCTGCTAAGAGTTAACACCAGTTTGGAGCACTAGTGTGTTTGGGACACTCATGTCCCAAACTAGCATAAAACTTTTTTAATTAGTTTGCTAAGGAGAGGAGAGAACCTTGGATCACTGGCGGAAGGACACTGACATTGGTGGTGGGTTTGGAATTGAAGCACTGACTCCCCTTGATGGGGAAAGAATCTGGGAACACTGGTGGAGGGAAGCTGGCACTGGCACAAGGGTTGGTATTGAATTAATGTTTGCCCCAAAAATGCAACTATCATTAAGCTTATAAATCATGGCTCTTTTAATAGGAATTTTTTAAAATAAAAGTCTTGTAAATAAATCAAAGTGCCTAAATAAATATAATAATATTAATTAATAAAATATTTGATGCATGGACAAAAAAATAATTAGATAAAGAACCAACAAAGTGAAGAGAAAAAAAACACAGACTAAACCAGGTGACTAACAGCATTTCATGGTGGAATTTTTAATCTCTGAATCTCTTTTTCCCAGAAGTCCAAATGGCTGTGTGACCACCTATGTTTATTTGCATACTGAACAAACCTCCCCAGGCAGCCATTGAAAAATGAGTTGGATGTTATTTGTTTCCATTGGGTTGGATCTCATGTGGAAAGGTTCTCACATGGAACTTCTGGAATCATAGAATCTTAGAAGAAAAGAGAAGCTAGAAGGTCACTGAATTTCAGGCTCTGAGCCTGTCCAGTTCCACCAGGGAGTGGCCTTGACTTCAGAGCATAATTTATTATTTGCGTGGATCTATAAGGATAATTATTTTAATCCCAAGTAGTTTGTAAAATCAAAAAGTCACTGGAAATAAAGAATATCAGCCTAAAACAGAAGTCCATTGGAATGTATGCTTTCATACATTTTCTTCAAACATGAAAAAATCACGACAGAGACAGTAGGAAGATGTATGAACCCAGTTCAGGAGGTCAAGGCCTGCCGACCCCCATGTGAACT
>JAJIBD010020327.1:0-14505 GCA_021461705.1 Cryptotis parvus | reverse complement strand
AGAAGATAACTAGATATTATATATATGTATATATACACATGTATATAAATAATCTTATAATGAAATATATAATGTGATACTATTTGCTACAAAAAAAGATGAAATCATGCCATTTGATGCTACATGAGCAGAGAAGTGGAGGATATAACTGCAAGTCATATAGAAAGTCATCAAGAAAGAGGACAGATAAAGAATGCAGGGTACCAAGAAGCTGAGTAAAGGAATAAAAATTCCCAAAACAGAATCTGTGAAGTGATTTTATAGAATTCAATTTTACTGTGATGGGTAGACAAAAGAAGGGTTGAGGGGCAAACCCTGAGGCAATGTGGAGGCTAGTGGTGTTGGGATGCTTTCTGCATGAAACCTGTCATTGACAATATTGTAAATCACTATGACTAAAATAGAATTTAAAAAATAAAATGTCGGGCCAGAGCCATAGTCCAGCGGGTAGGGTGTTTGCCTTGCAAGTGGCCGATCCAGGTTCAATCCGGCATCCCGTATGGTCCCACATGAGCACTACCTGGGTAATTCCTGAGTGCAGAGCCAGGGAATAACCCCTGAGCATTGCCGAGGTGTGACCCAGAATAAAAAAAATAAGATGTCTTTATTCTGGCAAAGAAATGAACAGGGTAGAGTGAATCAGAATATTTCTTCAGAATTCGACTGACATGGAACTTGAAGAAAGGAGGATTCATTAACCCTAGGTCAAAGAAAAACAGATATTTCTCTTGATCTAGGTCACCACTTGTACTTTTCCCTTGGAAACACCTGGAAATCTGAGAAAAAATGATATAGACACTCATGGAAATAATTAATAGTTGATTATCATTGGGATCTTAAGGCGAGCCTCATCAAAACAAGAGCATGAGAGGACAGATTTTCTGATGCCAGTCTAACCAGATATTCAGGTCCGGTTAACTCAAACTTAGTTTACCCAGATTCAATGAGAACTAGAGTAAGGTATGCCAAATTATGAGGCCAAGTGAATGAAAAGTTTAGAGTGGGTTATTGACTCTGTTCTAATTTGCAAATGAGCCAGATATCTGTATTATAGGTGGCATTTAATTCTTGAGTTCCAGAGTAAGCCATCTATACATAGTCCTACATATCCTACTCTATCAAAAAATAGAAACTTTAGTGTATCATGTCTCTCTGACTGAAGTAACACACAAAATTATAATGTCATTGAATTCTTTTTTTTTTCCATATGCATTTTTTCTTATTTTTATGTTCATTCCCCCCATATCCCACCTTTCTCCTTTAGCTAATTGAAAGACATACTCTCTTCCTCATATTCTTGTGTAACCATCCTGGAAGCTTTAACATTCTTTATTTTTAAGGTGCAAAGTAAAGAAATAATGTGTTTTCTACTTCCACAACAGTATCACTGTCTTCCCGTTTATCATCGAATTGCTCGAGCAGGCACCAGTGCAACATCTCCATAGGTCCTGTCTCATGCAAGTAGAGCCCAAGGGCACCTGCTTGCACCAAGAACATAAAGAGCCTCAAACCATTCCATCAGGTCATGGAATGAGGTCCATAATTGTTACTGGTATTTGGCATATCAAATACGACACGGGTAGCTTGCCAGGCTCTGCTGTGCTTAGCGTACTCTAATAATCTCCATTAACTGTGAACAAACTTGAGTTGCAGTTACATTTTGACATCTCTTATCAAAGCACTAGTGCTTAAACAAATCAAAGGATTTCTTAACCCCCAAACCAGTGCTATTAGTTAGTATTTGTGCTGAAGCACGGACTCTCAATGCATTTAAATTACTCATGTGTATATCACTTGATCACTTGAATCCCGTTATTTATCGATTTGCTCGAGCTGGCGCCAGTAACATTTCCATTGGACCCTATCACGTGCCAATGTAGCCCAATAGCATCTGGTTGATTCAGGAATATGAAGAGCCTCAAACCTTTTCCTTCAGGGTCTTTACAAGGAAGTCTGACCATCTTGTAGGTGGCGGCCACATGATCTTTTGATATCCCGTGGGATCCAGTCGGTAACGGCTCTAGTCCAGCGGTTGTCTCCAAAGCGCATTACATGTCCAGCCCATCTGATTTTCAATGCCTTGGCAAATGAGACAGCGTCCCTGATTCTGGAATAGCGACGGAGGTCAGAACTCCGGATTCCTTCTCTCACTTGAGTGAGGCGTGATATTCCAAGCATAGCTCTTTCGATTCCTCTCTGGGAGACCCGAATAGCATTCTCATCCTGCTTTCATAGGGCCCAGGTCTCTGAGGCGTATGTTAATGCAGGGAGAATGGATGCAGTCAAAGAGATGTGCCCGGAGCTGGAGTTTCTTTGTCCTTTTTAGCTATTTCTTCAATGCCTTTGAAGGCATTCCATGCTGCTCTCTTCCTCCCGCGCAGCTCAGGTTTTAGGTCGTTCATCATGTTGATTTCTTGACCTAGGTACACATAACTGCTGCATTCAGAGATATTTGTTCCATTGAGAGTTCCATACAATAGTAGGAATCTTTAAACTTAACTTTTACCACTCTTCGTTAATCCTATCTTTATTGATCATAAAAACACAAAATCATATTTAGAATTTTGATTTTATTTTCAACAACAATTTTTGTTGTTTGGGGGCCACATACACAGTTTTAAGGGCTTGCATCTGACCGTGAACTCAGGGATCACTCTGGTGGGCTCTGTGTATCATATGGGATGCTGGTGATGAAACCCAGGTATACTGTTTGTATACCAATTTTTTCTATATTTTATAAATAGGAAAATTGAATCTTAAGTTAAATAACATGCTCAGATAAGTCTACTGGAAATGATTTGTCTAGCTCTAGTATCCCTTTACCTTTTCATTCATACAACTGTGGACCTATTATAAAATTTCTTTTGGACTGTTGTATCCTATTTGTCTCTAGGCTTACATATAGATTTAGTCTGTGAATGGGATGTTAGCATCCAGTTGGAAATGTTTGACTAGATCATGTATTCTAATTTGACTTCCTAAGAGTTTTTGGAATATAAAGCAATTATTACAAACGAGTTTCCACTTGTGGCTACACATCAATTCATATATAAATTACTTGCAAACTATATGACAATGCTGTATCATTAGGACATCAAATCTGACTTCCAGATATATTAACTTAATCAGAAGAACCCACTCTACAGTTTTTTTTATCTAACACCCCAAATATAAATTTATAAACAATATAATATATGCAATTTAAAGTCTTTCCATCTGTGATCTTTTGCAGTCAATTTATTGGACCCAAACTCCCCAAATCATGATAATAATTATTTGCTCAAACTAACTAGTAATTATTTTGTGGTCCTGAATGTCAACTCAAACTGTCTCTACATTCTCCATATGTTTTTATTTTAATATTGATGAGATCATGTTATTGAAAGAAAAGATCAATCAAGTATAAAGAGGTAAATACCTCTAGTCACCATCCTATGGCCCAGCAGAATAGAAAGGCACTGACTGCAAAGTGTGTTCCCATGATGGGGAGATAAATTCTGCAGGGTTCTGAAGAAAAGGTGACTAGTGCCCTATAAAGCAAGGACTATTAGCATTTGCAGTTCAACAAATTTTTATGGAATAAGTTAAGCTTCCATTTTAGGGATTTTGGTTATCAAAAAGGAAGAGACAGAAAGCAGAGGGTAGTTGGGATAGCTATACTGATATAAGACAAAGTAGACTTTATATTGTTTTCATTTTCAAAACTTAATTAAATTAAGAACTTTTGATTTGCAAAGTTATCGATAGTTAAGTTTTAGACTTACAATGTCCCAGCATAGTCTCACCACCAGTGTCAACTTCCCTCTACCAGTTGCATGTTCCCATATATTCTGCGCCCTATCCTGCCTGCCACCTTGACAGTCACATTTTAAAGTTTGGTGCTTGTACTTTGGATCTCATGTTTTCAGTGTTGTTGATCCTGTGTTTATTTATATATGTAACTATACCAATCTCCCACCTTAGGAATATTCCTGAGGCCTCTATCCCCATCCTGTTACTTCACACTCTGATTTTCTTCCTCTCTTTATTTCTCTCCTCTCTGTCTTTTCCCTATATACGGGGGTCAGAGGGATCTAGGTATCCCCCTCTTATTACATTATATTCCCAGGTTCAATTATTCTGTATACCACAGGAAAGTAAAATTATCCTGTGGTTGTCCTTCTTCTGGCTTACTTCACTTGACATGATATGAGAAAGTGACAGGAAGCAGAGGAAAGCTTATGTAGTTATACTTATGTAAGAATAAAGTGAACTTATTTAGATAAGTAGAGTGAAAACATTACCAGGAGTGAAGAGGGCATGTTATGAGAAAATAAGTATACATTTGGAAGGCATATAAATGCTAAATGTGCATCTATATACTAGAGTAATTAACTATACATGAAATTAAGATTTACCTAACTAATGGGAAAATGGAAAAATGTCATAATTAAGCTTGGAAATTTAATACACCTCTTTAGGGAACTTCAACATAAGCATATCCTCCCCCAGTCAATAAAAATGAAGGATATCTGATCAACACATCCGTGAACTCCAGTGTAATTGATGTGCCTATAGAATATTATATATGACAATAGCAAAATAAATATTATTTGGAAGAATGTTCATATATTAAAAATACAACAAAAATTGAAGTATTAATCAAAGTTACAGGTAAAAGCCCAAGTCCAGGGGCCGAGCGATAGCCTAGCGGGTAGGGCGTTTGCCTTGCACGCGATCGGCCCTTGCCGGTCTGGGTTCGATCCCCAGCATCCCATATGGTCCCCAAGCACCGCCAGGAGTAAATCCTGAGGTGCAGAGCCAGGAGTAACCCTGAGCATTGCGGGTGTGGACCCAAAAAAGCAAAAAAAAAAAAAACAAAAAACAAAACCAAGTCCATATGGCTCAATGAATTCAGCCAAACACTGAACAACAAAGTACATTAGAGAGAAAGCTTCCCAATTCAACCTGCACAGCCATCATTGCCCTGATTTCAAAACCAGGCACAGATATCATACTAAACCTAAGTACAAATATCTGTCATTCATGTAGACATGAAATTTCTCAAAAAACATACTAGCTAACTAAATTAAGCCACATGTAAAAATAATAATATACCATGAACAGATGGAATTTATTTCAGCAATGCAAATTGGTTTAACATCAGAAATATGGTTGTTGTGCCATATGAGTATAATTTTCAAAAGTCTTTTATCCTAATAAATAGCAGAAAATTGTTTGATAATTTATGATATCAAAAATGTTTGATAATTTACGATATAATATTTGATAATTTATGGTAAAGTTATCATGAATGTTTTTATAACTTTTCATAAAAACACTCAACGAACTAGGAATAAAAAGAAAATTTCCTCAACCTGATAAAAGGCATCTACCAAAAACCATTGGTAATTCAATAACATAATTATTAAAGACCTAGGATTTTCCCCCTTAGGTTATAAATAAAATGAGGATGTTTGTTTTGCTAATTATGTTCAACATTATATTGGATGTTCTAAGAAAATTATACATAAAAATGAAATTAAAACTGTTCAACTGTAAATGAATAAAAGTAAAACCATTTCAATTCTCACAGATGGCATTATATATAGGAATTACTAGATGACCCTTAAAAATTAGAACTATTAAATGACTTAATCAAGCTCCAGGATGCAAGATATTTAAAATAAAATATTTATTTTGTTTCTATACATTTGTTTTTAAGCCCAGGGTATGCTGGTTTCAGTGGCTAAAGTCACTGGGCCCTGGGGGGAGATGGAGCTGGCGTCCCTTTCCCCCCCACCTCTATCCCATCCAGGGAGGCCCGGTGGACCGCCCCACAAACTGCTCCTGGACTGTCGGGAGGTGAACCAGAGACACAGATACACTGGACAGAGCTGCTACTGGCTCTCCCTGTTGCACGTGGCCGCAAAGTGACAGCGTGTTAAATCACTAAATGCAAGAACTGAGACTGCCCTTATGGTAAAGCCTGGCAAAGCAACCCATGTCGTATTCAATATGGCAAACGCAGTAGCAAAAGACCTCATTCCAATCACCTGAACAAATGATTTGAGGCTCTTCATGTTCCTGGAACAAGCAGAGGCCCCTGGGCTATAATTAACATTACAGGCACAAATGGAGACGTTACTGGCGCACATTGAGCAAATCAATGAACAACAGGAAGACAAGTGATACAAGTGATACTATACATTTGTAATCAAGAAGCCAAAATGATATTAAGATATCAATTTAATTTACAGTATCATATTATGAATTAATTTTTAATTTAACTTTACACTTAAATGAGTAAAGCAGGAGTAAATTTTTAAAAAGCCCAAAATTATAAAACATTGTAGAAAGAAATTAAATATTATCTAAACAAATTAATTGGCAGTCCATGCTTTTGTAATATAAAATATTCTGCTTAAGACCGTATTGCTCCTCAAAACGTTCTGAAGAGTCAGTGCAATTTTCCACATGGTTTATTTATAGAAATTGATAAACTGATGTAAAAGTCCATATAGAAATGCAAGGGACCAGGAATAGCAGGAGCAGTCCTGAAAAAAAATCAAATGGCTCGTAATTCCAGAACTCAAAACCAACAGTAATCCGGGAGTGTGGTACTGGAGTAAGAATGCACATTGATAACAGAACAAAACTGAGAGTCTAGAAATAAACATTTATACTTATGGGCAGCTAATTTTCAGTCAAGACCATTCACTAGAAGAATGAATAAATAACTTTTTTCACTAAAAGCGCTGATGATATTTCAGATGCAAATAAACAAATTCAGTTTTGTACCTCACACCATATATAAAATGAACTCAAAATTAATGAAAGACCTGATTTGGGGAGCTAAAAATATAAGACTTAGGATAAAGCACAAAGGAAGATCCTCATGATTTGGGTCATAGATACTTAGCTATTAAAATGCACATGTGCGGAAAGAAAAAATTGATAAGCTGGATGTATAAAAATAAAAGCATTCATGCTTCAAATTAAACTATCAAGAAAATAAAAAATTCTGAAAAATGGGAAGAAAATATTTGCAGATACATGTACAATTAGGATCTAGTTTCAGAAATGTATAAAATGAATTTGAATTTAAAAATAAAATTTATATGGGATGTAACTTTTAAAACAGAAAAGTGTATATATTTGTTAAAACCCACTGAATTACACCTTTAAGATTTGTGCATGTTAACCTATGTAAATTTGTTTATTCAAAATTGTACTATTAATTATCCAAGAGATAAACAGAAATCATAGGATAAGAATGAATTAAATCATATAGATTCTGATGTTCAAACTGTAGCAGGATTTTGATGTATAAATAGCAAATATGCAAATCTATCTCAAGCACTTAAAATCAGAATTTTTATATCACCACAGAAAGTTTCTTCTTGCTCCTTTTCATTGAATGCCCATCTCCCAATGTACAAGGTTATCCCAATAGATTTTACAATAATTGTTTGAAAGTGGAACTCCTCAATAGCATCAACTTTCACAGATGTCAAATAAAGATTCAGGAAAACGTTGCAGATGAAATAGGTGATGGGGCAGCGATTCCAAACTGCAGTCAGTCTTGAAATGAATAGGAGGTGAAAATAAGATAGAAAGTCTTCAAAAAATTGGCACTGTTAGTAGTACTTGAAGGTGACGAGGGAAAATAAACTATGTCTATAATATTTGAGACAATTTCAATATATTTGGGGCAAACAGTCACATTGAAGTGACAATCATTAGTCTAAAAATGATTTTCCAACAAATAATATTCTACCATCTAGGTATAGTTGATATGGTTGCTTCTCCAATGTTAAAGTTTAACACATTCCATTTTTATTTTTAAATAACGCAATTAATAACCTCAAGTATCAATCTTTGTTCTTTTGATGAACTCAAATTGTTAACAAATAAAGCTAGAGAGTTGGAGCTGGAGTGATAGTACAGTGGGTAACGTGTTTGCTTTGCACACTGGGGCCCTGGGTTCTATCCCGGCATCCCATATGGTAAAGCATCACCAGGAGTAATTCCTGAGTGCAGAGCTAGGAGTAACTTCTGAGCATTGCTGGGTGTGACCCAAAAACAAAAAGAAAAAAAAAAAAAAGCTAGAGCGGTAATATTGGGGTTAAGGTGTGTGCTCTGCTTGCTGACGATCCTGGTTCTATGCCTGCACCACATGCGTTCCCCAAGCTGAGTGTGGCTCCTAAATTCTGCCTCTGTCTCTCTATGTCTCAGTTTCCCTGTCTCTCTGTCTCTCTCTGTCCTACTGGGTTTCAGGCACTTAGCTAGACAAAGGCACGGATGGGTGAAGAGACAGATTTGTAGTAGAGGAAGAAATGTTTTTGTCTTATATTTTCAGGTTTGGACTGGGTCCTACAAATTGAAATGTCAAGACACCAATTAAAGGGAAAAACCACACTGATTTAGTTATATATGTATTATGGAAGCTCACAAAGAATTGGCTTAGGCAACCCCCATCAAAAAATGGGGAGAAAGAAATGAACAGAAGCTTCCAAAAAAGAAGAAATTCGAATGGCCAAAAGGCATATGAAAAAGTGCTTTTCATCTTTAATCATCAGGGAGATGCAAATCAAAACAACAATGAGGTACCATCTCACACCACAGAGACTGGCACACATCCAAAACAGCAAGAACAACCGGTGCTGGCGTGGATGTGGGGAAAAAGGGACTCTCATCCACTGCTGGTGGGAGTGCCAACTGGTCCAGCCTTTTGGAAAACAATATGGGCATTCCTCCGAAAGGCTAGATATTGAGCTCCCATTTGATCCCAGCAATAGCACTCCTGGGAATATACCCTAGAGACCGAAAAACACATAGCAGAAACACTATCTGTACTTCTTTATTCATCTCTGCGCTATTCACTATAGCTAGAATCTGGAAACAACCTAAATGCCCGAGAACAGAGGACTGGCTAAAGAAACTGTGGTTCATCTACACTATGGAATACTATGCGGCTGTCAGAAAAGATGAAATTATGAAATTTACCTGCAAATGGATGGACATGGAGTCTATCATGCTGAGTGAAATTAGTCAGAAGGAAAGTGACAGATATAGAATGACTGCATTCATTAATAGGATATAAATAGATACCAGTGTTTTACTAAATATGGGAAATGGTAATGGCAGATTAAAACTCACCACTGAATATACACAAAGAGACTTCAGTAATAAACTAAATATCTGCAGGGCTAGCCACAATGTGTAAAAGAAGAGGGAGAGAGATGCAGAGATAGAGAGAGATAGATAGAGAAAGAGAGGAAACTGGGGTACCTGCTATTAAGGCGGACGGGGGCTGGAGGGGAGGGGTACATTGGTGGTGGAAATGGGGCACTGGTGGAGGGATGGGTGCTGGAATACTGTATTACCAAGAACCAATTATGAACACCTTTGTAATTGTATGTTTCCACGGTGGTATAATAAAAAAATTTTAAAAAAAAAGAATTGTGGCTTAGGGAGGTGGCTACAATTTGAGACATATATCATCTTAGGCTAGACAAAGATAATCAGGGGTTCTTGATCTGAGTGAATGTATGTATTGGAAAAGTCAGTCCAGAAAATATATGGTAAATAATGATGGTAATGCTGATAAGATTCCTCTCAGGTACTAGGTCTTTCTCTGGCACAGAGAAAAAAAAGACACTTTTATTAAATGCAGATTTATGTTCTGCTTTTAGAGATTTGGGAGAGAAGCAAACTAATTGTCTTTATAGTAAAACTATCCTTATTATAAAGAGGCGTTTTTAGAGTGACATAACAACTGTCTCAAGGACATTATGGTCTAGCAAAAATGAAAAACATTGACTAAATGTGATGGATTTTAACTTGGCAGAATTATGGAGCTCAGATCTCAGTACGCCCACAAAAGGCCTTCTAGAAGTGACTTTTAGTTGAGACAGACTATGAGCAAGTTAGTTTGCTGAAAGGGAGAGCAAAATATGCTATCATGAGAGTCCTCAGGTAGGAAAGAAAATGCTACATTTGAGCATGTAGAGGGAAAGGAAGGCGGGGACACCATAGTAATAAGGCCTTTTAAATGGTTGGTGATAAGTACTAGGACCTTGTAAGTGATTGGTAAGCATCTTGTCCGATTTTCTAAAGGCAAAGGGAAGTCATTGAAGTAACAGGATCAGCATTTTAAGTGACATAGGGTGTCTTCAGTAAGGTTTTCCCCCTGCCACACATTTTACAAAAGAGGGGAGAAGATACCTGACTTGGCTTGAGTTTTCCACTCTAAAGATTACTTCGGTATTATAATCTGCTGCCCACCTCTCCATAGTGCCTCATACTCTATTCCCTTCACTGCAGTTTTAATTGGGAAATTAGGCAAGCTCCCTGATGGGTTGGCAGCCCCAAATGGCCGAGAGAGAAAGAAATAGGAAGGACACAATTACCTCTTTTGTTCTGTCCACTTATCCAAATTACTACACATTTAAATATGTAGAATATAAGAATTTCCTGCACAATTGAGAATTAGTATGGAGGAGAGGAAGAAAAATTCAGACTAGCATACAAATATGCAACCCATTGACACAAAAGCATAGGATTTATAGAGAGCTATGTCCAAATTCTAGGGCTCATTCTCAAATTCATTTTCTGTGCATCTCCTGTTCCATCTTGCAGATATTCACCAGTCTTTCCAGACGTCTTTCCAATGTACACAAATCTTACACTCAGCCTAGTATATTCTAGACTTTCTTCCCAGGAATTTTTCTAAATCTGAATTAGTCTATCTACAACTGTAACCTAGAGTCAGTAGGGAAATCAATATTAAGCTTTGTCATTCCACATCCTACAAAGACATCAGCCTGTGCATTGGGTTCACTCTTCTAATCTTTGCTTCTTCCATAAACATGAGTTACATATAATTCCAGTTTTTCTGCTTGCCTAATTTATTTGTACCCCGTACAGATATAACACCCATAGTCTTCAGAGGACAAACACTCATTGGCAAAAACAATATAAATAAGCTTCATAAGAATGAATAGATAATGATTTTCAAAGGTGCCATCATTTACAAGGTGACCTCTCTTGTAATGGCATTATAATACAGTACATAGTTGTTCAAAGCAGCATTAGTGGGTTTCCATTATTCCCTTTGTTCACATTTTACCTCCTTTAGCCTGCTAAGAATAAGATATGGCCCATTACTAAATTATATACCTCTTATTGACCACTTGGTTTGTTACACAAAGACCTGGTTAATACTTGAAATTACCTCTTGAAATTCTGTAATTAGCTATGAGACAATGGCCATCTGTCCCCCCCAACCTCTGTCTTGAAAGGACTTCTGTGATTCAGAAAGTAGGTAAAGTGAGCATAATCGTATCTGTGTTTTATCAGACTATCCTGTGCTGAGTGGTGGTGGGGTAGGACAGAAGACGGGAAAACTGCATGCTGGGAAGCTAAGAGAAGGAAAAGGAGAGATATAGTGTCATCTTAATACTCACATACACAGAAAGAGGTTAAGTAAAGGAGTATTGTCAGTAAGATAGACACCCTAGAAATTACACTGAAAAAGTGGTGTCAGAAAATGTATTGGGCCTCATGAATTGTCTACTTTCACTCTTTTATGACTAATATGGAAAAGGTAATATGATACAAACCTAATTACTAAATGGTGCTAGAATCTAATCTGTACTAACTCATATAATCTTTTCTTCATTACTTTGGAAAGGGATACCGTCATTATCAACAACAAAAAATATTCAGAAGCTTTTTCTGTCTGTGATCATGACCAATTTTGAATCATTTGGATCAAATTGATACAATTGGAATAATATGTGGAGTTTGTACTAAAATTACATTTAACAGATGATAATATAGAAAGTACAGCCCCCAGATCACAGATACTTTTCTTCAGGAATAAAATTTCAACTTTCCTGACACTCAATTTTGGCCAGAGGTGTCAAATCATTATAATATCTGCAAGCTGGCCTTGGCTAAAATAGCATTTCAGCAACCTGCCACTGGCATATATTCAACTATACACCCACTGCTGGACTTGATGCCCAGTTATGGCACCAAAATTGATGAGAATATACCTCGTGGTGCCAAGTGTGACAGTATAACAAAATTAATCTTTGACCTGAGTAATTATTTCTTACTTTCTGGATGTCTAAAGAAGTTAAGCATTTTTAGATCAATGCAATCATATTATGTCTACCTCTAATGCTTTTGAAATTGTTCCCTTTTTGTTGAATAACCGTTCTCACAAAGTACATATTATATCTTCCAAATCAGCAGAGTGGGTATCGGCTATTTTGATGTATTTGACATACAAACTCCCTGAGAAGTGGTTATCTGTTTGCATCATATTAATATATAATACTTAAACATTTTGACACTAATATGACCCGATCCCAGTAGTTCCTTACAAAGTACTTTCTGTGCTTTCATCTTCCCAGGATTGTAAAGATCAATATCATCTTCTGAACCATTTATCTTTGTGGCAGTAATTAGCTTTATAGAATTGTGGTTAGAGAAAAGCAGGTTTCCATGGAGAAGATAAATGTGATTTGTTATGTTTATAAAAGCAGTTTCAGGAAGAAAATGGTATGGAGTGGACAGTTGCTTGAAATAGTTTATATTTATTTCTTAAAATCTGAGTTTATTATTTTTATATTCCTATACTTTTAGCTACAGTACAACTATATCATTATTAACATTTCCATTAGAGTCATCTTTGGTATATAGTTAATTTACATGTAAGACTGCAGAGTTTGGCATTACAAGGTGTTACAGTTTATTTGCAGTGTATTTTTTCAAGCAATTTCTGTGGAAATGTTACTGCAAAGAAAAGCCTCAAAACTGTATTTCATTTTCTACCAATTTAATGTAATAATGAAAATATTCTCTTCATAGCAAGAAAAGCCTCTTCAACAAGTGGTGCTGGGGAAACTGGACAGCTGGATGCAAAAAAAATAAACACAAATCTCTCTCTAGCACCAGGCACAAAAAGTCAGATCAAAGTGGATTAAATATCTCAATATCAGATTTGAAACTATAAGATACCTACAGGAAGATGTGGGCAGAGCCCCCTTGACATTAAAGCTAAAGGAAATGTTCAAATATCTCTCAACCATTGACCAAGCAAGCAAAAGCAAAGATAAATAAGTGAGTTACGTGAAACTGAGAAGTTTTTGCACCTCAAAAAGAAATGGTGACTAAGAAATGGTGGCTGCCTAAGTATAGACAGCTCACAGATTGGGAAAAAATATGTACCCAACACCCATCTGATAAGGGTCTAATAACCATTATATGTAGGCATTAGTAGAACTTTACAAGAAATAACAAACAACTCCATCAAAAACAGGGAGAAGAAATTAAGAGAAACTTTCTCAAAAAAGAAATGCAAATGGCCAAAAGATACAAGAAGAAATGCTTTACATCACTAATCAGGGACATGCAAATCAGAGCAATGAAAAATAGGATCTCACACCATGGAGACTGCCAAACATCAGTACAGATGCCGAGAGAAAGGGAAACTCCTTTATTTTTGGTGTGAATGGTGACTGATCCAGCCTTTTGAAAAAAATTGAGAATTTCTAAAAAGCTAGAAATGGGCATTCCATATGACCCAGCAATACCACTTTTAGGAATATATACTGGTGGCAAAAAATCCAGCAGAAATGTCATCTGCACATCTATGTTCATTGCAACACTATTCACAAAAGCCAAAATCTGGAAACAACCCACATGCCCAAGAACAGATGACCGTTTTTTTTTAAAAAGGTATGATATACTTACACAGTGGAATACTATGCAGCTATTAGTAAAACTGAATATAAAATCTGCTTATAAATGAATTGACATTTAGAGAATCATGCTGAGTGTAATGAATCAGACAGAGAGGGACAGTCATAGATGTTTTACTCATTTGTGGGATATATATATATATATATATATATATATATAATAAAAAAACATAAGACAAGCTACCCAATGTACTGTTGCTCTGGCTTCTAAATTCTTAGTACTTAGCTATGCACCTCCTGCCCCTCGAGGTGTTGCAGGTGTGGCCGCAGTGCTCAGCTGCATTGGCAGACAGGGAGACAGGCTTGTCTACACCAGTGCTCTGCCCCTGGGGGCCCTGGATGGTTGATGATCTGACATAGAAAAGGACTAGGCACCCTGGGATGAACCCAGAGCCACAGCAGAGCCAGGCAAGCTACCTGTGGTGTATTCGATATACCAAAAAACAAAAAAAAAAGAACCTCATTCCCAATGAATGGAGAGCATTACTGGCGCCCACTTGAGCAAATCGATGAACAATGGGAAGACAAGTGACAAGTTACAATATTATACTGTGACCTTCACACAAGGTCAATGGAAGCCAAGGCCAACAGGAGTGGCCACAGTTGGGAACCTGCCTTAAGTACTGGGGGTGAAGCTGTTGAGACAGAGAAGGGGCCACTATGACAAAGATAGTTGGAAATGATCACTCTGGTAAGAACTGCATGCTAAAAAGAGGTAAAGGAATGGACAAGATAACCTCTTATGGTG
>JAJIBD010020317.1:0-12682 GCA_021461705.1 Cryptotis parvus | reverse complement strand
GGTTGCCAATAGAGAGAAAACAAAATTTCAGGGCCTATTTTTAAGTGATTACATTGAAAATTTTGAAAATGTGTAAAAGCTGACAATCACTATTTTTAGACAAAAAACAATACCATTAACTTAGGGTGTAAAGAGGGATACTAATGGATATAGACAAAAGGACAGGGGGATCATTTTTTTTTTCAGCCAAGAGAAATAGTCCATGGACAGAATGAGTCTGACCTGATCACAAAGCCCGGCTGCTCACTCCAGGAGAGAAAACGGTTCTTTCATGCCATGAAGATGACACATTAATTATGTCTTGAAAGACTTGCTCTCTGGAATCAAATTGAACTAGATTTGAACTAGACTGGTCATGCAATGTTTTTTCTTAGTAAAGTTGCTTACTTGATTCCCTTGAAGACCTTCAAGTATTACAGTGGGGAGAATAATAGACAATATCACAAGGTAACTCTAAGGATTCCATGTCAAATGATCAACATGCAGGTGTTGTGGACTCCCCTGGAAAAGATTATGAGTTTAATATTCAAGATATTTATTAGACTAAGTTGATGGAATAAAAATCTGAGGCAGGAAAGGAAAGGATGTGGGAGGAAGAAGGGAGGGGAGGGAAGGTTATAAAAGGGAAGTCTAATGTATGTATGGCAAGCCACAATATGCAAGAGAAGGAAAGAGAAAGACAAAGTGAGTGAGAGAGAGGAGAAAAAATGCCTTCTATAGAGACAGACTGGGGAGGGGAGGGAATCTGGGGACATTGGTGATGGGAAATGTGCACTGTTGGAGGGATGGGTGCTGGAACATTATATGGCTGAAATCCAATTATGAAAAGTTTTGTAAATGTCTATCTCATGGTGTTATAATAAAATAAAACAAAATAAAAAAGGGAAGAAAGTGCATAAGATCTCCAGGCAGGGAGACAGGGACAGTGATCAAGGACCCAGACAGAAATACTGACCTTATGGAAGTTCTAGAGATAACCTGGCCCGACAGAGGATTGAAATGGCCAGGACATTATATCCCAACTCCATCCATCCTTTAGCCAATTGATATGGGTGCTCACAGAATGATAGACCGGAGGGAGGATCTTAGCAGCTGAGGGGATCACTAACAGGGCTGGTACACAGTCCTTTGAAGTGGCCGCTGGTCCCAGATCTCTGCACCCAACACACCCCATGCAAGTCACACTGGGTTTATCACCATTGTCCATACCCTCTACTCAAAGAGAATAAGGCAGGTGGAACAAAAGCACATTTGGGATGAACATAGTTCCAAGCCTTTCGTCTTGAAAATAACTTTCAAGACAGAAAGACAGCTTGCAGGCCCAGTCGACATGCTTTAAGTACAGGGAGGCCAAAGTTCTATTTCCAGAACCCCATCTTCCCAAGCACTGCCAAGAAGGATTGAGTTCAAACCCCAGAGCTGGGAATAGTCCCTGGGCACTACATGGTGCGACCTAATAACCTAAAATGTAATAAAAGAATGAAACTGGCACCTTAAGGCCTCGGCAGACCCTCAAAACATCCAGCAAAACCACAACCATATCTGAATTTTCAGTACTTTGTTACATCCTGGGTTTGATGGCCTAAAACATACGCACTCTCTTTTACTCTCTATAATTCTAAGAGATACAGTTCATCTGCTCTTTGCAGTAGACAAAACAAGTGTAGAGGTAGGCAGAAGGAGAGGGAGGAGTTAAGAGGGAAAGGACACGCTATTGAATTGTTTTTGTTTGTTTTGTGATGCCAGGGATCAAACCCAGGGTGCCGCATACAAGGCAGGCACTTTAGCACTGAGTACCACCCCCAACTATTCTGAGTATCACCCCCCCACACCATTACCTATTCAACAGCAACTCAACTCCACGACAGCTGAACAACAGCAGCGCCAGGGCCCTGCTCCTCTCTCTTCCTTTTTGTTGAGGAAGGTGACTCATGCATCTTGCCAACTCACTTAACCTTTTATGCCACAGTGTTCCCACGGTTTTAAGAGTAATCGGCTCTTGCTTCCTTCCTAATCCCGCCTGCCAGGCGCCACCCTGAAAAGAGTGGATAGATCATGGGTCCTCTGAGGCCCTTTCATCATAAAAGCCATCACTGACAAGTCAGCATGAGAAGTGATGGAATGTCAGGTACTCAGAGACGAGCTTGGACAAAAGGACTGCATCAGTGGAATTGGAACTGTGGAAAGGACTGGAACACTCACAGCAAAAAACCTAGCGTCAGCTTATTTTCACAAGAATATGTGTTAAAGAGCATTAGGCATGTAGGGAAATGGGGTGAGGGCTATAGATTAAGCTTGGGAACTGGCATCCTGTGCGGGCTAGTCTAAGAAGCGGTGTTTTCCTTACAACACAGGGATTGAACTCATGGTCTCTATTCTGTGAATGTGGCCACTGAGATGCTCAACATCCAAATCCTCCTTCTATACTATATCACAAACTCAAGGTGGAAGTTCTAGAAAGAGAGAAAAAGTCTGGCTGCCTCCTGTCTGCACTAGGGAGAACACAGAAAGCACAAGATTCTCCATTGCAAATGAGGGTTCACCAGAGCTACACAAACCATAAAATTAACTTCATATAAGGGAAAGGGTAGACTTAGAAAGGATAATGAAGCCATGCACACCAAAGGAAATTTTCACTGCCAATGCCTGCAGTTTGTTCAATTATTTTTCAGCCTACAAATCAAAATAATGTCTTCTTTCTACTCTTAGGGTGCCTGGATCCGTTCAGAACCCTGCTTTTTCAGATCTCTGGGTCTCTTCAGGGCTTTATATATCTCCCACTTTTAATACACTTCTTTGTACATATCAATCCTGAGCATCTCCTCAAGGGATTACCCATTTCCTTCACTTACAAGTGGACTATAATATTAAATAACTTTTCCAGGAAGTAAGAAGGACTGGGTAAATATTCTAGTCATCTGGGGAAATTAGTACCTTACTATGATCCTAACAATTAGGGTCTAGGGAATCAATTAATTCTCCAAATCTTGAAATTCAGAGAAACAATATTTATAGAACAAAGAAAAAAGACAATGCAGCTGATTGAGCAGTCAATTCTGAAATGAAACGTTAAGTTTTCACAGCTTCTAAAACAAACTATTTACATTTTTTCCTTCAGTCGTATCACTATCGAAGGCATTTGGTCTTATCTCCTTAGGAATCTTACAGCAGTGCCTATAAAGGATGTGGGGTCTGACATTTTTGTTGAGAAGCTATAAAGAAGGATTTTATGTGGTCTTTGTGTGGATTGCCATAATTTCTAGATAGGCATAAGTCAATAACTGTAACTCTACTCTTAGCTCAAACAGACTGTTCCCCAGGGGGTTAATAATAATGGCGAGAAGATGGATTTATTTTGATTCTTCCTAACTATCCATTCAGTCTTAATATTCCAGATTGTTTGATCACTTGGTTGTTTACAATCACTTGATCACTTGATCACTTGAATCCCGTTATTCATCGATTTGCTTGAGCGGGGCCAATAACATTTCCATTGGAACCCTATCACGTGCGAATGTAGCCCAATGGCATCTGGTTGATTCAGGAATATGAAGAGCCTCAAACCGTTCCTTCAGGGTCTTAACAAGAAAGTCTGACCATCTTGTAGGTGGGCGGCCACGTGATCTTTTGACATCCCGTGGGATCCAGTCTGTAACAGCTCTAGTCCAGCGGTTGTCTCCAAATTGTTGTTTACAATATATTAATTTAACAGGACAGAGAAAATGTGAACATGATTTTGCTACTCGGCCATAAGAAAATGATATCTCTGCCTGTTTTGAGGGGTAACTGGTGTGAAGGAACCATACTTCCTGTGTGGTTTTATTTTCCTGCACATGGAAACACATATCTACCCTGGCATGAATTTAGCAAGTCAGAAGTCACCTTGGCTCACAGACAGAAGCATGCTGAGCCCAGTGCTTCATTCCCTTAGTTCCAGAAAAATTCCATCTTCCGAATAGTTCATCTGAGAAGCCTTCCTGTGTCATATTCTTCAACTGATTCTCAACCAGATCTCAATTTCTAGAATAATTTCTCAGTAGGGAGGCAGAAATAAGTGGCAATGCACCCTGCACACATTTTTAATACCAGCAAAAGAGGGTGGGTGCCAACATTTGACTATGTGCCAATCACTCGGCTAGATGATTTGCACAACATGTGGTCCTCATACAGCCCTAGAGGATGCCGTATGACAGGGCGCCAAGTTACTATCTCTGAATGGTTGCCTACAAAATGCCCAGAATGCCATGCCCATTCATTGAGAGAGCTTGGTTTGACCCTGAATACAATGCTCTTTAGGCTTCTATGAAGGTACTCCCCAGCTCGATGATAGTTTGGCAATGCCTTGGCTTAGCTATCAGCCTCTCAGATCATGCCATCGATACTGAAACCACCACCAAGAGTTGTGGAGATGGAAAAGTGCCATATGTTCTGAATATAGCCAGGGTCAAGGCTTTCATTTTCACTGAGCACATGGCAATTAAATATCATCCTAAAAGCAAATGATGGAGGATGTACTTTGGGGCAGCATTGGGGCACTTTCTAATGAATGCAAAAATAACTGGAGTTGTAAAATCATGTTGTAATCACACCCTTCTTAAAGGTTAGGCATCAGGGCCAAATTGATTTCATCATTCACAGTGCAAAATATTTAAAGATAAGCACACGCTGTGAAATTCAAATAAAAATCCCACATCAAAACTAGATTTTGTTTCCAGTCTGATATCAAGTATATCGAGCCTGAGAGTTCTCTTTGTTTATATAAAGTAAAAAAGAATTGGAAATTCTGTTCTGTACATTAAAACATGCAAACAGATTGCAAGATCTGGGTAGAGAAAAATATTTCATAATTCTTTGGAGGATTTTCATAATCTAGTTAAGAGAAGACATAAAACAAATTTTTGTTGCATGAATAAATGAGTCAATGAGTGAAAACTGTTGCCTTATTCGGGAAGATTCAGAGGTCAGAATTTTATGCAAAATCTGGAAAATGCTAAGCTCTCAGAGTACTAAACACTAATAAGGAATATGTAAAACCCTACTTCCACAGTTATCAACCTGGGAAAACCATTTAAACTAGGATGACTTTAGCATTTAATTTTCAAAATGAGAGATTTGAAAGACCAAATTTAGAGAGTTACTCTATGATCAAGAAATCAAAATTGAGCTCTTAAGATCATAGAATATGATAGCTTTCTGGTTGCCCAATAACAAAAACATTTAATGCGAAATTGTCTTAGAAAGACATGCAGAACTCCACACTTTGTTTTCTTTTTTTTTTTTGGTTAAACTACCCACCTTTTAAATGTTAATTTACTTAAGGGCTCCTGAGGGATTATCAAAAGACAGAATTCAGGTCTTTCTTGGATGCTAGCAGTCTTTGCAAAGACATTATGACCTGGTACCTAGCCTTGACTTTCAGTTGGGGACAGGGCAGAAGATGGGGATGCCTCCACAATATTGAAATAAAAGGCATCTTCAAAAATGAAACACTACTAACAAAGCAATTGGAAGCAAAGATAAACATATGGGACTACATGAAACTAAAACCGCTTCTGCACCTCAAAAGAAACGGCAGCCAAGATACAAAGACAGTCCACAGAGTAGGACAGAATATTCACACAATACCCATCTGATAAGGTTTTAATATCCAGGATATATCAGGCACTGGTAGAACTTTACAAAAAGGAAACAGCCAACCACATCAAAAAATGGAGAGAAGAAATGAACAGAAACTTTGACAAAGAAGAAATTTGAATGGCTAAAAGGCATATGAAAAAATGCTCATCATCACTAATCATCAGAGGCATGCAAATCAAAACAACAATTAGATATCATCTCACCCCACAACACATATCCAAAAGAGCAAGAACAACAAGTGCTGGCGTGGATGCGGGAGAAGGAGACTCTCATCCATTGTTGGTGGGAATGTCGACTGGTACAGCTTTTTTTGAAAACAATATGGACATACCTCCAAAAACTAGAAACTGAGCTCCCATGTGACCCAGCCATACCATTTCTGGGAATATACCCTGGAAGGCCAAAAACACACGGTTGAAACACTATCTTCACTTCTATTTTATAGCAGCACTATTCACAATTGCCAGATCTGGATAGAACCAGAGTGCCCAAGAACAGATGACTGGATAAAGGAACTGTGGTAAATCTGCACAATGGAATACTATACAGCTATTAGGAAAAACAAAGTTATGAAATTTGCTTTTAAATGGATGGACAAGGAGAGGATCATGCTGAATGAAATTAGCTAGAGGGAAAAAACAGATATAGAATTACTGCATTTATTTGTGGGATAAAAAAATACAGCATGATACCAATATCCAAGGTCAGGCAAAATATGAATCAGGAGGTTTTGTCATGGGTGGAATCCACCACAAATGTGTGGGAGTCAGAGATTAGATAAGCAGAGAAAGGAACAGTGTACTAGTAATTGTTGGAAATGATAATACCAGCCTAGATCTGAGTATTGAATGTAGGCAAATGGATATACATGATAACCTCTAAATGTATGTATTGCAAGCCACAATGTGTAAGAGAAGGGATAAGAGAAGAGCCTGCCATAGAGGCAGGCTGGGGGAGGGAGAGAATCAGGGGACATTGGTGGTGGGAAATGGGCACTGGTGGAGGGATGGTGGGTGCTGGAACACTGTATGACTGAAACCCAAATATTAACATCTTTGTAATTGTGTATCTCACAATGCTATAATAAAAAAATTAAAAAATAAATGGGGATGAATGGAACTATTTAGGTTAATGTAAATCAGGGGTCCTGCACATCAAAGTGTTGCAGGTGTGGCTGCAGTGCCTGGCTGCATTGACAGGTGGCAGACAGGAGACAGGTTTGTGTACACCCAGGACTCTGCCCCATGGGCTCTGGATGATTGATGGTCTGATATAGAAAAAGACTGGGCCCCCTGGGGTGAACCCAGAGCCACTGCAGAGCCTGCCAAGCTACCCGTGGTCTATTTGATATGCCAAAAACAGTAATAATAATGGACCTCATTCCCAATGAATGGAGACATTACTGGCACCCGCTTGAGCAAATTGATGAACAACAGAAAGACAAGTCATACAAGTAAAATCAAAGGTATGACAAACATTTAAATAACTCTAGGTCTTAGTTTTATTCATGTTCAAGTGGCGAGGTCTGTATCTATACCTTTTCTTATGAAGCAGTGATTTCTAAAGTAGAAGTATGTCTCTAAGAACAATGTGAAAATTGAGAAATATGCAAGAAATTAGTTAACCTTCTAGTTTATTTGCTTCTCTATAAAGCCCAGATTTGCTTGAAACATAGTAAATTAAGTAATGTACAAATTTCAAGAAAGGTAAAAAATATCCACTCTTCATGATTTATTGGGGAAAACTTATGAAATCCTTCCTTACCTATGCTAATGACTATGCTGTGGGTCTCTAGGAAGAGACCCACCCAAAGTCTCTGGACTGGCAGATGGCTTTAGTGTGGGGCTGCAAAGACAGCAACATTTTGGTTCCCAGCATCCCTCACGGTTCCCAGAGCACCAAAAGGAGTAATTCTAACATAGAGCCAGGAGTAACTGAGCAACATCAGATGTGACCAAAGAACAAACACAACAACAACAAAAACAAACATAAAAGTTATTAAATTTGAGTATTTGCATGAGGGTAGAGGCTATCATACTGAAAGAAACAAGGAGTTACTTGTTACACAACTGAAAAACAAGATTTAATTTCCTAAAATGCAAAATCTCTTATAACTCAGTGAAAAGAGAAAAATGATGCAAATAACCTACTGACAATGTCCTTTAAACACATAAAGTTAACAAGAACATCCTTCTGGAACAGCCTTGACAAATGTCTGAGCCAGGGACATACTTCAGAGGCTGGAGTACATGCCTTGCAAAGTGAGGCCAAACTAAATATCCCGCACCAAACGGCCCTGACCACTGCCAGGCACAGGAGCCCTGAGAAGCCCCCAGCACTGCCAGAACACAGCCAATAGTCAGCCAAGCACCAAATGGTCAAGTGTGCTTGGAAGAGGAGATTGGAAGAGGACCCAGGCCCCTGCTAGAAGACCCCTCCAAAAAAAGGCATTCTTAAAAAAGTCAATAGTTCAGAAATGGAACAGTGTGCTAACAATTGTTGAGGGTACTAATGCCAACCTAGAACTGAGCATTAAATAGAGGCAAAAAGATACACATGACAACCCTTTAAAGTATGTTCTGTAATCCATGGTCTGGAGGGGAAGAAAAGAGAAAAGAGAGAGAAATGGAAAGAAATCAAGAACCTGCCATGGAGCAGGGCTGGGGGAGGGGGGAGGGAACCGGGGACGTTGGTGGTGGGAGATGGGCACTGGTGGCGGGATGGGTGCTGCAACACTGTTTGACCAAAACCCAAATATGAACTTTTTAATTGTATATCTTTGTAATTTTAAAAATAAAAAAAATAAAAATAAATAAATAAAAAGTCAATAGTTGGCAAAAACATGGACAACACAGAATTTCCCATACTGCTAAGAATGTATGAAATTAACAAGATCTAAAGAATTATATCTATGCTATATACCCTCTGTTCTAAGAAATTTATTTCTGGAATTTATGCTCAAGCCATAGACATATTCTCCTGAAGTACATCATGGAAAAAAATAAAAAGGTAACCTGGAAACCTTTAGAATATATTCATTCTAACCTTTAGAATATATTTATTACCTTTAGAATATATTTATTACTCTTTAATGTTTTGGGTGTCAAACTTGTGATATGGGTCAGGGGAGACTGGACTACACCTGGCTGTGCTCAGAACCCACTCCTAGCTCTGTGCTTAGGGATCATTCCTAATGGTGTTCAAGGGACTAGATATGGTACCAGGTATCGAACCCATTTAAGTTGCATGCATAGTAAGATACTTAACCCTTGTGCTACTCTCTGTCTCTTTGCAATTGTCACTTGTCACTTGTCTTCCCGTTGTTCACTGATTTGCTCTAGCGGACACCAGTAACATCTCCATATGTCCTGTCACGTCCTAGTGTAACCCAAGGGCATCTGCTCCCTTCAGGAACATGAAGAGCCTCAAACCATTCCTTCAGGTCATGGGAATGAGGTCTATAATCATTACTGCTTTTTGGCATTCAAGTATGACATGGGTAGCTTGTCAGACTCTGCCATGTGGGTGGGATACTCTTGATAGTAGGTAGTGTCTCAGTTCATGACCGCAAAGGCAGTGCACAGGGGGAGAAATGGGATTTTCTCTTGGGTGGAGCTCTGACAAGCTGTGGAGTCCGGATGTTGTAAATGGTGACCCTCATGGTGTGGGTGTTTCTCTGGCTTTTTGCAAGGCTCTACTGGGATAGCGGGCCAGGTCTAGAACCTGTCTTCCCTCCCGGGTGCCTCATGATCAGCTGAGCACAGGGAGAGCTGGTAGCAGCTCTGCCCCATTTATCTGAGTCTCTGATCAGGCATACCTGGGCTTGAAATAGGCTTCGCTGTAGGCCCTTTGCAATTAATCCTTAATTTTCACTGTCTTTTGAGAATTGGTCTGTGTATCTTTAATGCCCTGTTTAATTTTTAATGGGGTAAATTTTAATTATTCTTCCTGTTATAAGTGAAATATGAAACTCTAATATGGGTTTCAAAGAGATGCACCTAAAGCTTTCATGCCAGAGGTATGCGTGGAGAGGAAGGGGGTGTCTCACCCTTTCAGAAAAATAGCATCAGTCCTGGGCAACTTTGCTTTTAATTGCTTCTCGTCCAACCACAGACACTGAATTACCACCACCAACAACAAAATATGTGATAAGCATTATACTCTTAGCCAAAATGAATTAGAGACCAATAACTCATACTTGAATAAAGGAGAAAAAATAAAATTAGTACACTATAACAACTTCTCGTTATAATAACTTCTTTATATTAGGAATTCTTAAGCTTTTCCTGCCCACAAGACCCTTTAAATCAAAGAAGTAGAACATATGTAAGTGTTGCCAGAAACACCTCAGATTACTGACATAGCTGATTTGGATTCATTTTTGGTTGTTGCACATTCAAAAACCTTTTACTGTTGCCAACTTTTTTGTAGACCTCCCACCCCACCTGCCCTATTCAGTCTAAGAAGTCAGGCTTTTATGACTAATATTCCTATAAGACAAATGTAAGTTAACATAGCATTACTTTCTCCAGTTCAAAATTAGCCTCACATAATTTTCTGACTGCTGAATTCTCAAATTTTATTCCCATTCCTCACTACTCTTTTCTTGAAGTATAATTTACCAAAGATGAAGTAGACAAATTTTTAAGAGTACAGTGCAATGAGTTTTGGCAAATGTAAATAATGCAATCAATGTCATAATCAAGAGACAGAATATTTCCATAATCCAAGTAAGCTTTTCCCATACTGATTTCCATCATCCAAGCTAGATTCACTTATTTGAAGTTCTTGTAAACAGAATCAGACGGCTTGCATACAGTTTTACATTTGAGTTATTCAAACTTAAAAAGATTCATAAGATTTGTCTAGGTACTCATACACATTATAATTTATTCATCTTGTGAGTGGAGTTCTCTTTTATAAGTGACATATAAAGTGTATTCATTTTCAACTTGAAGGGCATTTCGATTGTTACCAATTGAGCTATATAAACATCTATGAATGTTTCTACACAAGTCCTTATGTGGATGAATGTTTTTCCCTATATGACTACAAGAAAGAGGAAGAGCTTTGTTTACTCATTCTATTCTTCGCTCCATTTTATTTTGATTAGTTTCTATTCCTCCAAGTGGCATAGTTGAACATTCTTTTTTTGTTTGTTTGTTTTGGGGGTCACATCCAGTAATGCTCAAAGCTTTCTCCTGGCTCTAAACTCAGAAATTATGACTTGCAGTGCTTGGGGGGACCATTTGGGATTTAGGGGATCAAAGCATGCATGGCAAGTGCCCTACTTACTCTACGATCTCTCTGCCTCTTGGATATTCTTTTCTAAAATCAGGTAAGTCGTTTCTCTTTGAGAAACAGCACATTTTTTGAGAACTTTACAAAATGTTTCTGTTCCTATGTACACAGTTGATACACTTTTGAAATCTTTCTCCTTGCTTACTCTCAATGTCATTGCTTTAGAATAGATCATAGGATTATTTCCCTGTAATTCTGTGCCTTTTCATCATGATCCCTGAGGATGGCACCTGGCCAGAGTTAGTAAATACATGTCAAATAAAATAAATGTGTTTCTACTGAGTCACCCAAACTTACATTTCACTGATACCATTAGTTTCCTTTCTGCTATCCATAAACCAAAATCATCAGCAGAAGGTGCAAGTTACAAAAAGCTAGAACTTAACATCTAAACCCCCAATGAAGCTGATGAGACAGCAATGACAAGAAAAGTTGTCCCAAACTAATATTAACTATGCAATTCTATAAAAACAATACTGCTGTTAGAGCCTATAGAAGCAACAAATGATTGAGTAAGAATCCCAGAGTGGCACTGCTTGACAAATATTAAAGACACTTAGTTGGAATAAATCAGAATTGATGTCCCTTCACAAGAGGATGGGGAGAAATTTCTTGGATTGAGTGTCATCCATTGTTGAAATAACTGTATCACTGCCTTGAGATCTATTTATCAGCAGAAAGTTATGTTGCATTTTAATTAACTTACTAGGTGATAGCTTCTATAGCTTGCAAGGAATACGATCCCATATGCATGCAAGCAAAGAAGAATTTCTCCCACGCACTCAAAATTAAAATGTCAACAATAGGGGCCAGAGCAACAGTACAGTGGGTATGGCATTTACCTTGCATGCAGCTGACCTGGGTTCAATCCTTAGCATCCCATATGGGCTCCTGAACACTGCCAGGAGTAACCCCAGAGCATAACTGGGTGTGACCCAAAAAAGCAAAAATAAATAAATACATACATAATAAAATATAAAACATCAACAATACTAAAGATGATTCTGGAAAGAAGTCTTGGCTATAACTTAGACTTATTTTCTTGGTAGGCAAAAATAGGTATCTTTTTGGATGGAGTGATAGTACAGTGGGTAGGGTGCTTGTCCTGTACATGGCCAACCTGAGTTCAATCCCTGACACCCCCATCTGGACCCCTGTGCCACACCAGGAGTGATCCCTGGGTGTATAAGTTGGGGTAATACCTGAGTACCACTGGATTTGGCCCAAATACCAGAATAAAAGTATTTTATAAATCTTTTTATGATACTTAGAAGACAGCATTAAATATGGCTTTCAAATAACTGTATGACAATATCCTCTGACATTCATTGTTGGATGAGAGGCTTAGCTAGCTTGGGAACTTTGCTCACAGCTTAATTTATTTACATGCTGTTAATCCAAGATTCATTCTAATGAGACCTCTCTTCTATATAAACACTGATGGAGGGTGCGGCAGTTACAGAAGTCACCCTTGACTCTGAATAACTTCTGACTTATTATTATATATCTACTAAGACTTCTATGTTTTCTAGATTGGGCACAGCTCCTCTTATACTCACTGCACTCAGCGTGAGACAGTTAGCATTTACCAGGAGACTGTCACCCTGGCTACATTGAAACTATCACTTAAGATTATAGGAAGGATCATACTAGTTTGCCCTCAAGCAGGCGAGTGTGACCTTTTCAGTATACAGAGATTGAGATACTCAGGAATCACCCTGGTGCAGATAATAAATAAGTAGGA
>JAJIBD010020315.1:0-15822 GCA_021461705.1 Cryptotis parvus | reverse complement strand
GGAGATGCAAATCAAAACAACAATGAGATATCATCTCACACCATAAAGACTGAAGCATTATCAGAAAGAACAAGAATAACCAGTGCTTACATAGATGTGGGAAGAAAGGAATTCTCATTCATTGTTGTTGGGAATGTGAACTGGTTTATCCTTTTTGGGGAAAACAATATGGGCATTCCTCCATAAAGCTAGAAAATGAGCTTCTAATATGACCCAGGATTACCTCATCTGGAAATATACCCTGGGGGGCTCAAAAACACACAGCAGAGATGCCACCTGCACTTCTATGTTCATTGCAGCACTGTTCACAATAGACAGAATCTGAAAACAACGTCAAGTGCTGAGAACAGATGACTGGATAAAGAAACAATGATACATCTACACAATGAAATATTATGCAGCTTTTTAGGAAGAATGAAGTCATAAAATTTGTTTATAAATGGATGGACAAGGAGAGTATCATCCTGAGTGATGAGTCGGAAATGGGACAGACAGAGAATCATTGCATTCATTTATGGGGTATAGAAAACTTAGTATGAGACTAATACCCAGGGACCATAGAAACAAGGGCCAGGAGAATTGGTCCACAATTGGAAGCTTGCCACATATGTGGGGATTGTGGTAGGGCAGTTATAACAGAGAAACTATCACTGTAACAATGATAGTTGGAAATGATCGCACTAGACAAGATCTGAGTGTTGAAAGTAGGTAAAGGAATATACATGGTAACCTTTCATACCTGCATTGCAAACAAAAATTCCCAAAAAGGAAAGAGAGAGCGAGAAGAAAAGCCACAGAGGCAGTATGGACAGGGCTGGTGGGAGTGAAGCTGGATACATTGGTATGGGATTGTACACTGGTGAAGCGATGGGTGTTGGAACATAGTATGACTGAAACCAAATCATGAACAACTTTGTAACTGGGTATCTTACAGTGATTCTATTTTCTGAAAAAATGCCCATCACCATAGGATATTCACATATGCTCACAGTTAGTTGAATCACACCCTACTTGCTAGCCCTGGATTTTTCATTGCTATTTAGGGATTGTTTTCCTCCTTCCTATAAGCCTTTCTTTTTAAAAATGTATTATACCACTGTGAGATATACAGTTACAAAAGTGTTTATATTTTGGTTTCAGTCATATAGTATTCCAGCACCCATCTCTCCAACAGTGCCTATTTCCCACCACCAATGTGCCCTGATTTCCCCTTCCCAGTCTGCATCTATGGCAGGTAATTTTCACTTTTTATCTCTCTCTTTCTCTCTCCCTCCCTCCTCTTTCCCTCCCTCCCTCTCTCTTACACATTGGCTTGTAATACATACATTTAGAGGTTATCATGTATATCATTTTGCCTACTTTCAATGCTCAGTTCTACAGCTGGTATTATCATTTACCATAATTATTAGTACACTGGTCTTTTTTCTAAATTACCTAACCTTTGACTGCCACACATTTGCAGTAGGTTCTACCCACTAATAAGACCCTCCTGATCCATGTCTTGTCTGGCCTTGGATGTTGGTATCACTTGTATCGCTTGTCTTCCCTGTTGGTCATCAATTTGCTCAATCCGGGCATCTTCAAAGATGAAACACAACTAACAAAGCAATTGGAAGCAAAGATAAATATGTGGGACTACATGAAGCTAAAAGCTTCTTCACCTCAAAAGAATCAGTGACCAAGATACAAAGACAGTCCACAGAATGGGTATGAATATTCACCATCTGATAAGGGGTTAATATTCAGGATATATCAGGCACTGGTAGAACTTTACAAGAAGAAAACAGCCAACCCCACCAAAAAATGGGGAGAAGACATGAACAGAAACTTCAACAAGGAAGAAATTCAGAATAGCCTATAAGCCTTTTTGCATATGCTTAGGCCAAGCGATTTATTTCTTCTATAAACACAAAAAGAAGGTCAAGCAGCTCAGTGGTGTGTTATTTTAACTGCAAATCATTTCCTCCTGGGTTTTCATCATATTTTCCAACTATACACCTCAGTACCATTTTACATTTATCTTATCCTACAGGATGTCCTCTACAAAGGACTGTATAGTACCAGGAAAAGAGTACACTCTGGTTACAAAATGGGACTACTTTTTTCATTTCTTTTTTTTACATTTTATTATGCCACCATGAGATATACAATTACAGAACACTCATGGTTTTGTTTCAGTCATAGTGTTCCAGCACCCATCCCTCCACAGGTGCACATTTCCTACTGCCAATGTCCCTAGATTCCCTCCCCATACCCCCAGCCAACTTTTAGAAGAAGTCCTGCTCTAACCCCAAAGATTAGAGCAAGTCAGGAATCAGCTTTGTTCTGATTAGCCTTGAATGGCTTTTGCAGTGGAACAGAGTGCTTAAAACTTGCCTTAGAGCAAAGCAAAGCTGTTGTTGTCCTGTTGGAGACAAGACCTTCAGGGCATGAAATCATCAATCTGGTGGTGGAGCATAATCTGGATCTCATATGAGTGATCTCCCCGTGAAAGATCACTATATATTTAATCTCGGATGTAGTTATATGTGCGGGTCCCTCTTACTGTTTTTATATAAGAGAACTAAATATATTATAGAAATTTTTTGCTTATTAGCCTAGAAGGAGAAGAAAGCAATGCTCTACATTAGCATCTCTTAAGCCTTGGAAAGTAGAGGCCAGGTGTGGGCGCCATGGGGTTTTTGCACCAAAGTCTGTTTCTAGCTCATTGTGGAAGGAATGAGCATATACCTTAGTCATTCCATGCCCCACCCCTGCTTAGAAGTTAGTCTTGCGGTTTGGGGGTAAGAACGTATATGTGAGATTCTGACCATGGGTGTGTGTGGCAAAGTATGTGTAGCAGTTGGTGTGGAGTGAAGTTAGAAAAAAGTAAAGCTTTTAGATTTTCTAAACTGGGTTCAAGATTCTTTCTTCACCCATTGGAAGGACAGCCGTTGGCCCTGACAGTGACCAGGGAATCTGATGAACCCCGGTACTGTCAAGAACCCCAAAGAGCCCCAATACACAGTGTTCTATTACTTGGCCTTTAAAAAGAAGAAATTCTGTCATTTTTGAATAACATAAATGAATTCATAGGTATTATGCTAAGTAAAATAAATTAGAAGACAATGGATTACAGAACATACATTAAAGGGTTGTCATGTGTATCCTTTTGCCTCCTATTTAATGCTCAGTTCTACATTGGCATTAGTACCCTCCGACAATTGTTAGCACAATCGTTCCATTTTCTGTCTTACCTAGCCTCTGACTCCCACACGTTTCTGATAATTTCCACCTTTGACAAGACCTGATATATGTTTCACTTGACTTTGGATATTGGTATCATAATATGTGCTATATATATTTATGTTATGCAAATAAATGCAGTAAAGGAAAAGAAATAAAGAACCTGCCATGGAGGCGGGCTGGGGAGGGGGAGGAAACCGGGATGTTGGTGGTGGGAGATGGGCACTGGTAGAGGGATGGGTGCTGGAACACTGTCTTCCCGTTCATTCTCGATTTGCTTTCGAGCGGGCACCAGTAACATCTCCATATGACCTGTCTCATGCAAGTAGAGCCCAAGGGCACCTGCTTGCTACAGGAACATAAAGAGCCTCAAACCATTCCATTAGGTCATGGGAATGAGGTCTATAATTGTTACTGGTATCTGGCATATCAAATACGACACGGGTAGCTTGCCAGGCTCTGCAGTGCGGGTAGCATACTCTTGTAGTCATCTCAAAATTCAGCAACTATTGATGAACCACGCGTCGCAAGCGGTGCGAGCAGGCTGTGATAGGCTGGTCTGCTAGGTGGAGTTCTGATGAGGGAAGTCCAGATGTGGAAAATGGAGGTCCCTCATGGAGTGGGGGTCGTCTGGCTTGTTCTGAGGCTCCGCTGGGGTGGCAGGCCAGTGCTAGAAACTGCCATCCCCTCCCGGGCACCTCATGAGTGGCTGGGCACAGTGAGAGCCAGTAGCAGCTCTGCCCCATATCTGTCTCTGGATCAGCATACCTGGGCCTATTAAAAAATACTGCAGCAGGGTGGATCTCGATGAGCAGGGCTGTGATAGGCTGGTCTGCTGGGTGGAGTTCTGACCAGGGGGGAAGTCCGGATGCGGAAAATGGAGGTCCTCATGGAGTGGGGGTTGTCTGGCTTGTTGTGAGGCTCTGCTGGGGTGGCAGGCCAGGGCTAGAACCTGCCATCCCTCCTGGGCACCTCATGAGCGGCTGGGCACAGTGAGAGCCAGTAGCAGCTCCTGCTCCATGTCTGTCTCTGGATCAGCATACCTGGACGGATTAAAAGACTGCAGCAAGGTGGATCTCGATGAGTAGGGCTGTAATAGGCTGGTCTGGTGGGTGGAGTTCTGACGAGGGAGAAGTCCAGATGTGGAAAATGGAGGTTCTCATGGAGTGGGGGTTGTCTGGCTTGTTGTGAGGCTCTGCTGGAGTGGCGGGCCAGGGCTAGAACCTGCCTTCCCTCCCGGGCACCTCATGAGTGGCTGGGCACAGTGAGAGCCAGTAGCAGCTCTGCCCCATGTCTGTCATGGGGACAGACATGGGGCTGGAACACTGTATGACCAAAATCCAAATATGAACTTTTTAATTGTATATCTTTGTAATTGTAAAAATAAAAAATGTAAAAAAAATTAGAAGATAAATACTGCATGTTGTCACTTACATATGGAATCTAAAATAAAATGAAACTTAAACTCATTAGGAGCAAGAGATGCCAGAAGATGGGGTTGGGGGAAATGAGGAGTGATAGTAAAAGGGCACTAAGTTTCCAGTTAGAAGATTAGAAACTTTTGAAGATCTCATGTATATCGTAGTTCTATAGTTGGTGATATTTAACTATATGATTTAAATTTTCTGAGAAAGCAAACCTGAAAATCTCACCCAAAAAAATATGCAAACATGTAAAGGGTTGTATTTGTTCATTAACTTGATAGGAGAATTTCTTTTACTATATATAACTACATCTATGTCAATATACATAGTGATGTGCAATCATCACAATTAGGTTTCATAATTAGGTTTTATATTATATAATCATGATATAATTGTTAGATTGCTATGCTTTAAATATCGATCCATTTTGTTTGTCAATTATGCCTCAATAAAACCGGGTGATAGAACTAAAAAACACATACAAAATTCAACAGTAGCTAAAACTTAAAGAAATGATTTCCCCATTTCTTTGAACATCTTAATGCAGTAGTTACAAAGACAAATAATATTTAAAACATGCATAATGAAGTAAAAAAGAATCTCTCCTCCCACTTCGTCTGCAATGCCACCCACCACATGTATCATAGTTCCTAAGATTCATCGGCCTCCTTGGGAGGCTACCTATTGCATTCCTGGAATAAAACAAATTAGTCAGGGTATATTCTAAATATATTTTTAAATTTCTTCTTTGACACACTTACAAAGCTTTTGATAACCCAAATTATTTGAGAATTTTGTAATCAATTTCTAAAGCAATTGCATTATGACAAAATGCAGACAATATGTTATTAGTTATTTAAACTCACTTAAAACTTGCTTTATGGATAAGTGATCAACTTTTTCCTATGTACCACATGTCACTGAGGAAAACATATATATTCTTTAGTAAATGAGTGTTGAGTTCTACATATTTTCATTAGATTAATATTTTAGGGGCAGAGTGATAATTCAGTGAATAGGGAGCTTGCCTTGCAAGTAGTTGACCCAGGTTTGACCCCTAGAGCCCAATTTGGTATCCTGAGCACATTCAGGAGTGACCCTGAATGGAAAACCAGGATTAAGCCCTGAGAACTGTTGTTTGTAGCCCCAACCAAAAAATGAATTAAAAGAATATATAATTGTCCATATTGAAAGGATGGCGGCTCTGAATTTTTCCCATTCTGATACAAAAGATGAATTAAACAGCACTAGTATGCTCCAAACAGTATAAAGAAAATGCAATTAGAATGACAGAACAACTATGGAAACCAAATGTTGTGGAATAATGTTTTCAAAATTCTCTAAGGAAATAATTGCCAATTGAAAAATGTGTTACCAGAAGTCTCCCTTTCAAATTTGAAAATACAAATAGAGCATTTATAAACAAAGCCTAAGAAAGTTCATCTCTAAGATATTTTCCACAAAAAAGCAACTCTACATGATGTTTTTCATTAAATTATAAAAAAAATTTCCCCTTAGGACAAAATATGATGCAAGGAATGGTGAGCAAATAAAAAGGATAAGCAAATACGTCAGATGTAGGTATGTGAACAGATACAAATATTGTGTAATAAAGCAATTATTATAACATTATTAAATGTGTGGATAACAACACCTAAGGCAGAAAAGGAATAATCAATATTAAAATACCCGAGAATGCATGTCAAGATATTATCTCTCATGACATTTTTTCAGTGATGCTTAAGGATTCAGGGGCAACTATTTAAAGAATAAAAAGCAAAAGTACATAAATTTCATAGCAGTAGAAAATAATGGAATAAAGATTGAGTAGATGCAATCAATTCAGAAGTGTATTAAGAGAGAATAGAGAAGTAAAAGCAACTCACATAAAAATTTTTAAAATATAGAAACATGTACATTTATATTAATAATCCCAATAAAATGCATCAAGCAAAAAATCATAAAAGCCTCAATTGACCAGTAGATATAAAAATCCCTAAACTTGATTTTTTTATTCTTTGAGCAGCACTATAAAAGTTAAGGCAGCAAAAGAAAGCCATGAGCAAAGTAATTGATCCATTTTTCTAATAAAGCATGGCATGATGTGAAACTACTAGCCACGTTAAACATTAGAAATATTATTTTAAAAAAAAAGCTAGTTCCAAGAACAGAAGGAATCAAAATTGCATCCAATGCCCTTAAGGGTTGTGTATTTGAAGTGAGCCAGGCTGATCTGCAGAACAATGAAGCTGCATTGAGCAAATTCAAAGCTAATTACTGAAGAAGCTTAAGGCAAAAAACTGCCTGACTATAACACTCAAGGATTGGATCTCACCCTGGATAAAACATGCTCTATGCTAAAAAATGGCAGACCATGACTGGAAACATGTTAATGTGAAGATTATTGATGGTTATTTTATTTTCTATTCTGTCAGTTTCATGAAGAAATGCAACAATCCGATTCAAAAAGACCTCTTTTCGCTCCAGCACCAGCAAGTCACGGATCAGAAGATGATGGAAATCATGACCTCACATGTGAAAACAAATCATTTGAAAGAGGTGGTTGATAAATTGATTCCAACTTTAGGAAAATACATAGAAAAATCTTAACAATCGATTTTCCTGCTTCATGATGCCTTTGATAGAATAATTTAAAAGCTAAAGAAGCTCAAGTTTGAATTGGGAAAACTCATGGAGTCTCACTGTAAAAGTGGTCATAGTTTTGGAAAAGCAACTTTGGCATGAGACAGATGCTAAAGTTAAAGAGCTGATGGATATGAGCAGCCACCAATCAGGGAATCTGTTTATAACTCAGATTTTCACAGAAGGAAACACACAGATATGGAATGATATCTCTCTCTTATTTGTGGGCTATAAAGAAGCATAGTAAGGGAATAACAAGTGACCAAAGGCAACAGAACCTGAAAATTGGTCTAGAGAACCAAGCTTACCATGGTGGGGTGATGGATGGTAGTATTGGGAGTTGTGGAAGGAACACTAAGATAATGGTGGCAGGAAGCATAATGGTGGTGAGTGGGTGGGTGGGTGGATGGGAGGATGGGTAGATGGATGGATGGGTGGATGGGTGGATGGGTGGGTGGAGTGGGTGGGTGGGTGGTTGTGTGGATGGGTGGATGGATGGATGGATAGGTAAACAAATAAATAAAATAATATAAAAATAGAAATCCATAATTGAGGAATTTCTACAGGACCCTGAGCAAGGCTAAGTCATCTGGGAAAACCTGGAGGCGGGGCAGGTGAGCCCAGTGTCCTACAAATCAGAGCCCTGGAAGCGAAAACCTCCATATTCCACAATCTGCCATGCTCCTGATCAGAGTACACAGCTTGGATGAGCCTCATTCAGAAATTAATCTGTTGGGAAAACCTCCCCCATGCTTTTTTTGGTTTTATGGGTAAAACTTGGCAGTGCTCAGGGATTTCTCCTCGCTGTCATAGAGGAATTAGTCCTAGTAGGCACTCAGGGACCCATACTGGATGCCAGTGATTGAACCTAGGGGTGGCCACATGCAAGGCAAACACCCTACCAGTTGTACTATCTCCTCCAACCCCAGTATGCAGGTTTTGTGACTGAAATCTCCAGGCTTTCAGAGTTAGAGGCGGGCTGACTCACCCCATCTCTCGATATTTCTGGAAGCCCTGCAGTCACGCATATATGCCCCAAAGCTCCCACCCAGTTAAAAATTTAACTCCAGCTGTATCGCCCCATTAAAATTTTGGACACTCTGACACCTCAAACTTTACAATACTTATAAACCAGGAGTATCACACCAGATTAAATAGGTTGTAATGTAGAAGGCAACCAGTCTCAATTAACAAGGTATAAACACAGAAAGCTTAACCTATAACAAAATCTGATTTGTCTCTCACACAACGGCTTAATGGCTTCATGACACAATTTTCATTAACTTTATCCTAAGTAAACATTTTTAGATCATCCTTTTAGCGAAATTATTTATAAAAGAAATATAAAATAAAAATTATTATTTTTATTTTTTCAAATTTTTTTATTATACCACACGTGAAACATACAATTACAAAGGTGTTCATAATTGGTTCTTAGTAATACAGTATTCCAGCACCCATCCCTCCACCAGTGCCCCTTTTCCACCACCAATGTACCCCTCCCTCCCGGTCCCCCAGGCCGCCTTAATAGCAGGTACCCCAGTTTCCTCTCTTTCTCTCTCTATCTCTCTCTGTCTCTGCATCTCTCTCCCTCTTATTTTACACATTGTGGCTAGCCCTGCAGATATTTAGAGTTTATCACTTAAGTCTCTTAGTGTATATTCAGTGGTGAGTTTTAATCTGCCATTACCATTTCCCATATTTAGTAAAACCACTGGTATCTATTTATATCCTATTAATGAATGCAGTCATTCTATATCTGTCCTTTTCCTTATAACCAAAACCCAAACATGAACTTTTAATTGTATATCTTTTTTTATTTGTATATCTCACAGTGGTATAATAAAATACTTAAAAAATTATTATTTTAGATCATCCTTTTAGCAAATTATTTATAACAAGAAATATAAAATAAATTATTTAGGGTTTCATATAGGAAGAGACCCTCATGGTGGTTGGGAATATTGGAAATAATTGTGGTGGAAAGGCACAAAGGCGATGGGATTTGTGTTGGAATATTGAATGCCTGTAACTAAACTGAAGTCTTAATAACATTGTATAATTAAGAAACAATTTAAAATAATAAAAATCCATAATTGATGGCCAGCACAATAGAAAAAGCAGATAGGGTGCCTGCTTTGCATGCAACAAATGTGAGTTCAATTTCTGCACTGCTATAAGTGTTCCCCCTGAGCTCACCAAGAGTGATCTCTGAAAAGCCCCAATGTGTAAAGAAGGAGAGAGAGAGAGAGAGAGAGAGAGAGAGAGAGAGAGAAGAGGAAAAGTGCCTGCCATAGAGGGTAGGCTGGGAAGGAGGGAGGGAATCTGAACACGTCGGTGGTGGGAAATGGGCACTGGTGGAGGGATGGGTACTGGAACACTATATGACTGAAACCTAATCACAAATATCTTTGTAATTGTATATCTCACGGCGGTATAATAAAATAAAATTATAATAAAATAAGGGCCGGAGTGATAGTCCAGCGGGTAGGGTTTTTGCCCTGCATGCTGCCGACTCGGGTTCCATCCCCAGCATCCCATATGGTCCGCTGACCACGCAAGGAGTAATTCCTGAGTGCAGAGCCAGGAGTAACCCCTGAGCATTGCCAGGTGTGACCCCCAAAAAAAAAGCAAAAGAAAGTTATAATAAAATAAAAAGGAGTGATTGCTGAGTGCAAAGCCAGTAGAAAAACTTAAGCACCACTGAGTGTGACTGTCAAACTGACTATGATGCTAAACTGTAGCATTTAACAAAAATAGCCTCAAAATATATTATTGAAACATGAAAGATTCCTAACAATACAAAATTTAATAAAACATAGTAGAAATAGTAGAAATTGTGAATATCCTTTCAAAACATATTAGAAAACATAAGATGTAAGAGTCTTCAACAGCACAACTAAAAATCTATTTTTTTTTAAGTCAGACACCATGTAGTGTTAAGATTAAACCAGGGACAACTGCATGCAAGACAAACTCCTTTATTCCTGTACTAGCTCTCTACCCCAATTGTTTTATTCCATCCTGGCTCTCTCAGATTAGATGCACATTAGGACACGTTCTCATTCATTTTTGTTGAGCAAAAAAACAGTATCCTCACAGTACTTAGGGGATACTGCTGTCTCGGTGCCTCGGGGTCTTTCCTGGATGTCCTTAGAAAACTAAATAGTGCCAGGTATTGAACCAAGACTTTTCACATGAAAAGAATGCCTCTAGATCTTTGAGATAGCTCTCTGGCTCTGTTCTTTTTCTTTTTACTATTTTTTATTGTCATACCTTTTTAAAATCACATATGCTAATTTCCTCCAAAAGTTCATCTAATCAAAATTTAATATCTTCACTGATTTTTTAAAATTTATTAATCACATTTCCATTTCTAGTAGTAAAATATTTTTCGAGTCTTTCTGGTCATTCCTGATAGCATCTGGTATGCTTAGATGTATTGTGCTTTTCTGAACTCTTTCATACCCAATTATTCTAGTCTAATATTTAATTATTTTAATTTCTGCATTCTTGTGGGTCCAAATCTATTGTTTCTGCTGATTTTCACTCAATGTGAATTTCTATATCCTTAGTTCCATAATCACTGAGTATTTCAGTTTTGTGGTTTCTGCTTATTTTCTGAATCCAAGAATTTACTTATTTAACTCTAAAGTGCTCAAGGCAAAATAGCCCAGCAGCAATACCTCTATTTTCTTAAATCCTCCAAGAAAATCTGCGTCTTCCAAGTGAATTCTTAGATCCTTCTTCCTTACCACTCCAAGTCTGGTTTATGGTATTTGGACAGTGGTTCATGAAGACATCTTGTCACTTGTATTACTTGATTTCCTGTTGTTCACCGATTTGCTCCAGCGGGCACCAGTAACATCTCCATACGTCCTGTTGCAAGCAAATGCGCCCGGGGCATCTGCTTGCTGCAGAAACAGAAAAAGCCTCAAACCATATTTCAGGTCATGGGAATGAGGTCGATAATTGTTACTGTTTTTTTTTGGCTTATCAAATAAAACACGGGTAGCTTGCCAGGCTCTGCTGTGTAGGTGGTACACTCTCAGTAGAAGGTTCTCATCTGAGCATTTACTGATGAAACTAAATGGGGTAAGATCGGGTTTTCTCTTGGGTGGAGCTCTGAGGAGCTGTGGAGTCTGGGTGTTGAGAATGACTGACCTCATTGTGTGGGGGTTTGTTCTGGCTTCCTGCTAGGATCACTGGGATGACAGGTCACAACTAGTACCTGCCTAGTACTGTATACAGCATATAAATGTGAAAGATCCTGGGAAGGACCTGATCCTAACATCTAGTACTATCTAAGACTGTTGCTTGGCCGTGGAGCGGCTTGCACCGATGGAGCTGTGGGTCTGAAATGGTCTTTCTTTTGGGTTAGCTGGCATGGAGGTGGAGGAAAGGGTGGAGGAGCCCAAATCCCTGCTCCAAGTCCGGTCAGCATGGCCCCATCCCGCGCGTGTGAGTGAACCCTTGAGCAATGTTGAACTCTGCCAGGGCCTGGGCGTGCCCCTTACCAAACACCAGAGGTCAGCTCCATGGGTTGCTTCCACGTGGGACTGAGTGGCACAGCCCTCAGTAGAAGACGTCTACTTTCACTAATAATATAATCAGAGTCTCAAAATTATTCTATGCAGAAGATGATCTGAATCAGCAGGGTTTATTGAGGATATTATTTAGACATAATGCCAGCAGTGATAAGTCATTTTGAATAGTCTTTATATACTTCATATGCATACATTTAGTCCACCTAATTTTTTTTTTTTTTTGCTTTTTGGGTCACACCCGCGATGCTCAGGGGGTTACTCCTGGCTCTGCACTCAGGAATTACTCCTGGTGGTGCTCGGGGGACCGTATGGGATGCCGGGATTGAACCCAGGCCGGCATAGGCCGGCCACGTGCAAGGCAAACGCCCTACCCACTGGGCTATTGCCCGGCCCCAGTCCACCTAATATTGATTGAATATATACTATGTTACAAGTAATGTAATATGTGCTGGAGACATAAAAAAATAAAATTCTTCAATGAACAGCCTTCACTCGAAAACACTGATACATTATTTTTCTTCCTACTTTCACATATTTTAAATTTGTTAACTTGTTTGAAAACTTATTAACAGAGGGACAACTAAAGTCAAAATCTGGCTTTGCTATACTTATTACTTCTGTACTTCTTTGGTTTCTTTTATGCTTTTCCTATTCTTTTCTTTACATAAAAATCTCAAGAGGACTTCAACTCCTTCTCGTTCCCAATACACATAAAATAGTCCTGAAAACATTTCATTAATGCTCCTCTAATAACATTGCTTCAATCTCTTGCTTCTTTTCTATCCCAATAGACACTTAATGCACACACCTGGATTCTTGACATTCTCCCGTTTTTTTCTTTTGTAGTAAACACTCTGTATTGTTGTCAGACCAGTTTCCTTAGGCAAGCCTCCAACTATGTTACTTATATCCACAAAATTCTTCAGTGGATTTACATTACTTTCCTTTTTTCTCATGTTTATATATATACATATATATACATATATATACACCGATATACCTTAATAGAGAAAAACTTAAAAATTGATAGAAAATTTAAAAACATAAATTGATAGAAAAATTCTATCACTGCTTTACTTTAAGATAATACAAAAGTATGACAAACTACCTTTGTTTACATATCTTAGATAATCATAAGATACAATAATCTTGCAAACTAAATAAAAACAATACTGCCAAACAAATTTTTTAAAAACTAATAGCAAGGCCTCAGACATAGTACCGCATGTAGGATGTTTGCCTCATACCCAGCTGACTGGGTTTCTATCCCAGAACCACATTGGGTCTCCCAGCACTTCCAAGGTGATCCTTGAGCATAGAGTCCTGAGTAAGCCTTGAGTACTATCAGGGGTGGCCCTGAACACCCCTCCCAAGTTATTGAGAGACATTTGTTGTGAGAGATAGCAATTAGCTTAAACAAAAAATGTCATCTTATAAATATGGCACTAAAAGCTACATAACAGATTTGTTTGTTTGTTGTTGTTGCTATTGTTTTTTTGGCACACCTGTACTGCAACACACCTGTGATGAATAAATCCTCCCACTTCTCTATTCAAAACCTTGAGACATCTTCATTGTATACAGTGATGTCATTTGGCTTCAACTGGGGCAATAACATCAGGATAATTTCCTTTCTCCAACTGCCTCTAATTGCCTAGGGAGTGCTAATAAAACAACCCAGTAGTACTGTTTGATGCTATCTAATCACTGAAGCCAACACAATTCTGAAAGCTTATGGCTGTTTTCAGTTTAAAGGTGAATGTTCGGGTCACCCAAGACACATTGATTTTTTTATATTATCTTCTAAATGAAAGCATAAAACTTTTCAGTCCTCATAGGCCTAATTTGGCCAATGAAATACATCACTTCTACACAAAAGCTTTAAATGACATGGTATAGATTTTCAAATTCTTCTTTTCTTCTCCCTCACAAATGAGAAATATTCCAGATGCATGCTTGGATCCATGAAACAAAGCTCAAAGCCACAACTGACCCAAAACATAGATGAAATTTAAATAGGAAAAATGTCTTGTTTTCATTAAAATGTTCTAAAATAAAAGACATGTGACTTGTGGAATGTGTCCGTAAATCTCATTCTAAGAAATGTTGGCCAAAAAATTTAATAATTTCCACCATCATGTAGATCCCATTTAAGAAATGATATCCAAAAAGGTGTGTGGGGTGGGATTTATACTAATATATTATTCAAAGTCTTGGATAATCTTCCTAAATACCAAATACTCCATCATTCTTCTGATCACATCTTCTATTATTTTATAATTTTAGTTTGGAACCACACCTGTAAGTGCTGATGGACTACTCTAGGCTAGGAGTACTAGATCCACTTTCAGGGATGTTCAGTGAATATGTGATGCTGAGAATTAAATAGGGGAATCTGCTCTTTTGAGCCTATTTCTCAGCCCTTAGCCCTATATTATACTAGCATTGAATTTTTGCTCAAAGAATTTTCTCTACCTTGACACTCTTTTACTCCTTCCTTACTCCTGCTCCCTCAGCAGTAAAATAATTCTTCAATCACTTTATTGGATGAGTAATATTCTTAGTCACATGTATATATCTTTCCACATTTTCTACTTGTTCTCTATTATCTTATATTCCCTACCAGATTCTTTCCCTGAAAGTGGCACTGGGTCTTTTATATCCTTGTATCCCTGCCAGTGTCTAATACAGTGTTTTGTTTATATTAAGTGCTCAATAAACAATTGTTGAATAAATGAGTTTATTTAATCTTTTATTAATATGAGTTGAACAGCAACAATATTAAGATTGGTGACGATGAAAAGCCCAGACCATGCAACTTTCTTTTGTAATGCAGCTGCAAGAGCTGCTGTCCTACAATGACTGATTGTGTTTTTGAACAGTTGTAAAACATTAGCTATGGAAAACGCCACAAAGGCAGAACTAATTTATCTCGTACTTAGTTAAAAATTCCACACAGCATGAGGCGAGAGAGGAATTATTTTAAAAGCTCATTCTTATGAATTAATTAATTAGCCCTCTCTACCTATAGAGCAAAATTAATTTAGCAATGAATGTTGCTGGAAAGTTTTGCAAAACATAAAATTTCAAAACCTAGAAGCATTTGCTATTACATTGCATAAGGATATTCAAAACTAATGGAAAACAGTTCCTTACACATCAAGATAATGAACATTAACCATCTTTGTGAGACAAGGTGGTGCAGACAACCTGTAGAACATCAGACCAGAGGGGTTAAGGAGGCATTAGAAGCCAGAGCATTCAACTCTGTCCTTTCAGTCTCGCCAAGGCCCTTTACTAGTCTATAGCCCATGTCTCGCTAGACCCAAATTCTGGCTTTCTTGACCTTAGGTGGCCAACCTATCCTATCCCTTTTCTTATTCACTGTTGGCTTTGTGAGTTGACACAGGAATAAGAATAGAGAGCTCAGTCTTGCACTGCATTTACTAAAACACCTCACAAAAGCTAGTTGAATGAAATCTGCTGCCTAATACTGAACTCCACTCTAAAAGCAAGAGACCAGGGATTGTACATATCATACTGGGAACTTGCTGCAAAATACAGGGCATATTAAGGCACTTGCTGATTTGATCCCTAAAGCCATATATAGTTCCCCAAGAATGTCCAGGAATGATTCCTTAACATAGACCAGATGTAATCCCAGAGAACTGCAAGATATGGCCCAAAAATCCAAAAACAATTTTTAATTTAAGAATAAAAATCAGGAGGTCAAAATCTATCCAATTCCTTAAAGCTACTGCAAAATGAATGATAGGAAGAAAGGGCCCCAATATCATACTCTCAGGAAGACCTGAGATATAAACTGGGAAAAACTAAAAGACTATACAATAGATATAGGCAAGTATGGTAATGTATAAAGTATATAATTATATTTAGGAGGATGTGGCCTATTCAGTTTGAATGGGGAATAGATGGAATTTGAAGAAAAGTGACAGAGATTGTAATTATCTTGATCACATTTA
>JAJIBD010020313.1:0-18969 GCA_021461705.1 Cryptotis parvus | reverse complement strand
TTTTGGGGTCACACCCAACAATGCTCAGGGGTTTCTCCTGACTCTGCACTCAGGAATTACCTCCTGCCGGTGCTCAGGGGACCATATGGAATTCGGGGATCGAACCCTAGGCAGGCATGGGCCGGCCATGTGCAAAGCAAATGCCCTACCCGGCTGGGCTATTGCTCCGTCCCCTTGATATTATTTTAAAGATATTCATTTTGGGGTTTTACTGGCAGTATTCATGGCCTATTATTTGCTCTGTGTTCAGGGAACACTCCTGGTGGCGCTTGAGACAGCAGGCGGTGCTGGGGATCAATCCATGGTTAGCTTCTGGCAAGGTGAGTCCTGATCCACTGTATTATTCCTCCAGAACCTCACTTGTTTCTTTTTTCCTTAATTTTGGTCTTGGGGCCACAACTGCTGGTGGTTACGGCTTATTCCTGGCCCTCAATTTAGGCATTACTCCTGAAGGGCTAAGAGAATCTTTTAAGAGCTGAGGATTGTACCCCAGGTCAGCTGCATGCAAAGCAAGTGCTTTAGCATCTCTGCTGTCTCTCTCTGGTTCTCACTGCTTTTTTTTTTCTTTTTGGTCACACCCGGCAATGCTCAGGGGTTTCTCCTGGCTCTGCACTCAGGGAATTACTCCTGGCGGTGCTCGGGGACCATATGGGATGCCGGGGATCGAACCCAGGTCGGCACAGGCCGGCTGCGTGCAAGGCAAACACCCTACCCGCTGGGCTATCGCTCGGCCCTCTCACTGCTTTTTACAACATAAAGTCACTGAAGAAAATAATAGTAAACTTCCCTTGCTTTTTCACTTTGAAAATACACACTAGAAATGTATTTATGAACATTACGTTTTCATCCCATTCACCTACCATTCCTTGATTCCTCTGAAAAGAAGGTCACTAAAACCATGATAAAAGTGAAAATAAAATAAATGACTCATAGAGTGTGGTGGTCTCGTTAGTTGGCACTATATGGGTGAGTTTTCGGTTTCGAGGCCACACTTTTCAGTTCTCAAGACTACTACTGCCTCTACACACAAAAAACACCCCTGGTGGGACTCAGAGGGAGTAATATAGGGTGTTCGGGATTGAATCTAGGTCCACCACATGCAAGGCAAATGCCCTTCCAACTGTACTGTAACTCTGGCCCAAGGAATAGACAGCTCTTCATGGAAACAGACCGTGAGATTTTGGCACCAGAAAAAAACTGAAACTGTCAAAAAATAGGAGGGGAGGGAGAAGAGGGGAACAAAGGAAAGTGGTGGGGATATGTCACTCTAGTGGCCGGTGTGGTCTAGTGCCACTGCAATCATCAAACACATAGACATCGAAAATGTAAATGCAATCATCAAAAATGGGAATGAGCAGTATCTATGTAGGCGATTAGGTTTATATGACTTTAAATGTGCAAATAAGGACAAGAGATTATGGCACAGGGGAGGGTGTTGCTTGTCTGGCATGTGGTTGACCCAGTTTAGACCCCCCCAGCACCACATATAGTCTCCTAAGCAGCACCAGTGGTGATTCTTGAGCTAAAAGTCAAGAATAAGCCTTGCACTCAGCTGGATGTAGCCCAATCCAAGCCTCAAATAAAATGCATATATAACTTGTTATACCCCAATTTTTGTTGGTTTTGGGTCACACCTACCGATGCTCAGGTCTTATTCTTGTGTCTGTACTCACGGATCCTCCTGGCAAGCTCAGGAGGCTATTTCTGGTGCAGGGATCAAACCTGGTTCAGGCATGTTCAATCAAGGTAAGCACTTTTACCCACTCCACTGTCTCTCTGGTCTTATCTATAAAATTTTTTATATAAGGTTCCTTTAGTGATTAAAAAAAACCTTTCACTTCTATTGAAATAGATTTGGCTTTTCACCGGTCTTCCAGTTATGCTAAACATACTTATTGTAAAGATTTGAAATGAGGGGAAGAGGAAAGGGACAGGGACAGTGAGAGAGTAAATGTAATTAAAGGACACGTGCTTGGAGATAACCACTATTATCAACTCAAATGAAAAATGGTGTTACTTTTTAATGCATTCACTTTTCAAGCAATCATAGCAAGGGAAAATGACCTCTATCATTAAGTACTAATGAAGTAACATATTTTCATTGTTACTAAAATGTTCTGAAAATCATTTTTAAATTAGTTTATAATCTGTGCTGTGCTTAAGTGTCTTTACAGTAAATCTTTTAGCACAGTTATTTAAATTTATATTTATTTATACAACGACATTTATTTACAACTACATTTATAGATGCCTGGCATTTATGGATCCTCAGGAAGGCAAGTCTAACAAGAATTATTTAACATCTCCATGGAAGTTTTCTATAAATAGGGTTAAGGTGAGGTTTATATATATATATATATATATATATATATATATATATATATGTGTGTGTGTGTGTGTGTGTGTGTGTGTAAATAACAGTTTTGGAAACAATTCAAAAGATAGGTCAAAACACAATGGTATACTAGATATCTGTTAAAAATATGAAATAGTACAGTTTCCTGCAATATGGAGGCAATCAGAGAATAAAACATTAAGTGAAATAAGCCAGAGAGGGAAGGGAATCTGGGGACATTGGTGGTGGATATGCGCACTGGTGGAGGGGATGGGTGCGTAAACACTGTATGACTGAAACTCCGTCATGAACAGCTTGGTAATTGTGTATCTCATAGTGATGTCACTTGTCACCTGTCTTCCTGTTCATTGATTTGCTCAAGCCAGTAAAGTCTCCATAAGTTGGGAATGAGGTTCATTATTTTTGCTATTTTTGGCATATTGAATACACAATGGGTAGCTTTTCAGGCTCTTCCATGACTGTGGGTTCATCCCAAGGGCCCAGTCTTTTTCTATGTCTGACCATTAACCATCCAGGGCCCATGGGGCAGAGCCTTGTGTTTAGACAAGCCTGTCTCTTGTCTGCCACCTGCCGATGCAGCCAGACACTACAGCCACACCTACAACACCTCGAGGGCAGGCATAGTGATAAAATATTTTTAAAAGCCAGAGGAAGAGCTACAAATAGCAGATAATATCACTAATAGAGTCAAAATAAGAGAATAGACAGTACTGAGTAATGGCAAATTCTTGACATTGGAATACTGTTGCAGGACACCTAAAAGCCTCTGCATCTGCCCTGGATTGCCTCCTGCAGGTCACTTTGTAGATAGGGGGTAGTTTAAATGTGGCAGTTTATCTGACCATGTATTCTGTACTGGCTGGTATAAATACTCTCTCCATTCTACCACAGTCATCGTGGGACTAGCTAGATCTTATCAGCATATTTGCCTGGCCAAGTTGGATCTCTTAAGCAATTAGACCAGAGAGAAATGCTGTTTGCCTAAAAACAAGCAAGCATGGCTCCTGATAACTCAAAGGCAACTAAAATACAAAACTACCATGAAGTAGATGAGACTCTTATGAAACCTTGGAGAAATATTTAACTGGCATTAGTATAATCTTTGATACATAGGTATGCCATCTCAGAAAACCCCTTCTCTACCCTATAAAGGCATTTCCAGGCAGATCTTGGCTCAAGACATTAGGTGAGGTGCTGGGAGAAATTACCTGAGGACATTTGACCCTCTCTGCTTCCCAAAATAGTGGGAGGTCTGAGTTGCAGGGGTATAAAAACTAGGCTGCTTCCTCTCTTGCTCTCTCTTTTGGGCTCTCTCTTTTGTGTGCTCGCACCCTTCTTGGGAGTCTTGTCTTTGTCTCTTTGCAGGGCCTTTACATGTGGTGGCCTCCATCTTGGCCCACACGTGGCTAGGGTTCTAGCCTGGAATCCTAAGCACAGGGTTTTCCTATTGCTGATTTGTATGCCTGAACCTGTGATAAGTAAAGCATTTTAAAACTTTGCGGATTCCTAAGTTTTCATCCATTCCCTGCCGACTTCGGAGGTAGAAGGGAACTCCCTTTCTGGCACTGTCGGGACCCCAGCGGCATTCCCCGACATCTGGCCTCCCTGGGTGGGCAGCCCCACAGAATACAGATCCATTTACAAAACAGTGAGCCAGGGGAAAAGACCAGACTAGAAGAGATGAGTAGACACAAGTGGAGGGTTGGGCCACTTTGGTCACAGTGAGGTATAGAAATTATGTAGAAAGATACCATAGACTTTAACACTATTGTAGTTTCTTAAACTATAATAAATAATTTTTTAAATCCCATTTTTAAGGCCAAGAGACAGCTTAAAAGGACTAGAGTCCTTTGTGTGCTGGAGTCCTAGATTCCCAGTATTTCTTAACCCTTTAAGCACTAGGTGTGGGCCTCCAAATTAACAACACCACTTTAAAGAAGATAAGATTTCAAGTTTCACCTAGTCTAGAATTATTTTACAGATGAGGAAACTAAGATAGTATATAAGTAGTTGACAATTGAAAGCACATTTTAATGTTACCCACTTTTATATCACTACTGAGTTGTCACAAATAACAAGGTGGCCAATCTATAATTATAGTATCACTTGTCTTCCCATTGTTCATCGATTTGCAGAATTATAGTGTGATATATTAAATATATTCTTTTAAACGAAATTCAATATTGAGGTATTTAAATAATATAGACATGGTCATTGGGAGAGGGAATTAGACATGCATCCAAGAAGTTATAAGTTATCATGCTGAATGAAATTAGAAGGAAAAGGACAGGCATAGGATAACTGCATTCATTTGTGGGATATTCTATCTATATCTATATATGTCTATATCTATCTATCTATCTATCTATCTATCTATCTATCTATCTATCTATCTATCTATCTATCTATCTATCTATCTATCTATCTATCTATCTATCTCTCCCCTCACTCCTCTATCTATCTATCTATCTATCTATCTATCTATCCATCTATTTATCTATCTTCTATCTATCTAATGAGACTAATATCCAAGGCTAGGCCAGGCAAAGCAGGGTCCAGGAGGACCTGTCAGGGATTTAACCTACCACAAGTATGTGGGGCAGAGATTAGGTAATATAGAGAAGGGATCAGTCTGCCAATAATACTTGGAAATGGTAATGTTAAACTACAACTGAGTATTGAAAATAGATAAAAAGGATACACATGATAACCCTGCAAAGTATGTTTTGCAAATCACAATCCACAAAAGAATAGAGAAAGAGAAGAATGAAAGTGCTGCCATAGAGGCAGGCGGTGGGCGGGCAGGGTGTTGGAGAGAAACTGGGCACATTGGTGGTGGTAGAAAATGTGCACTGGTGGAAGGATGGGTTCTGCAACATTGGATGACTGAAATCCAATCATGAACAGCTTTGTAATTGTCTATCTTATGGTGATATAATAAAAAATTTTTTAAAGAATTTGTCACTCTGAAACTGGGTAATACAAATGAGTATAAATAAATTTATATATAACAATAGTGTGAATGAGGTTTCAAGTCATGCTCATTTTATAATGCATACTAGAATAGAATTCCAAGCTTACTCAAGACATGCAATTTATATGTCATTCTTTCGGGTTTGATAATGGTCTTTTCCATTTCGTTTTCATGTTTTTGACAACCAGTATCAGTCAGTGCTTTGAACTGAAGTCACATATCTAAAAGACTTGTAATTTCTGCTTTACAATTACAAGAATTTGTCATCTAAAGATTGGAGCAGTTAAAAGAATCCCTGGAAGGAGCCACAACCATTTTCTCTTAGTTTCAAGATTCATAAGATGAGTTACAGTGGTTTAAAACTGAAAATCTTTAAACTTTGACAAATAGACTATTAGTCACTCAGGATTTAATATGTTCTTGTAAAATTTCTGCACTGGGTCTTTGAGACAATTAGTTTACGAATGATAAAATTGAGCAATAACACAAAGTGACATGCTTTAGATTACACAAGTGAAGAGTCAAAAAACAAAAACTCAAATAATAGGCTTTTATCATAATTCAGAATTTCTTTTCAGTCAATCCACATTCATATATAATTTCAATCCATGATAATGCTTGTTGGGTGGCTTCCAAAATGACTTTATTGAACTTTAATTTATTCATTCATTCATTCATTCATTCATTTTGTTTTCGGACCACACCTCACAGTGCTCAGGTCTTACTCCTGGCTCTGTGCTCAGGAACCATTGATGTGGGAGCTTGGGAGACCATATTTGGTGGCAGGGATCACACCCAGGTAGGCTGTGTGCAAAGCAAGATCCCTGCTGTGGATCCCTGAGCACAGAGCCAGGGAGTAAGCACAGCCACATGTGGCCCAAATCTCCACAAAATATGATAATTTTATAATACATGGAGGCAGTAAAATGAAATATATTTTATTATTTTCTCATAGGGGTATTTATGCCACACCCCAATGCATATAGGCTATTCCTGGTTCTGTGCTCAAGAGTGACACTTAGTGGCTCTCTCTGGGGACCATATGAATTAAAAAAAATATGGAGCGCTTCTCGAATTTGCGTGTCATCCTTGCCAGGGGCCATGCTAATCTTCTCTGTATCGTTCCAATTGTAGTATATGTGCTGCCGAAGCGAGCACTCTGGGGACCATATGTGGCTCTGGGATTGAACCAGAGTTGGTCAAAGCCAAGGCAAATGCTTTACTATGTCTCCCTGACCCTAAAAAATGAAGTCTATTTTGATAGCTTTTCAATGTCCCATATTAATTTAAAGCAATCACTCTCCAGATAGCTATTCTTCATGAGAGACATGCTAAAAACTGTATGTGCATCCTAGCAGTAGAGGCAAGGCATCTAATGTATTTCTCACAGATGGTAAATGTACTTCTTAACACTAAAATCTAATATATGTTTCTATGGTAATTTATTGAAAATCAACACTTTGTTCCCCTGCTATACGACCTAAGAGAGTAGTTAGCATTTTTATGTGCCATCTTTAATTTCTCTCTTTACTGACCTGACTGTCAAAGTTAGCTATAGAAGAACTGCTTATTTAAAGTTATACCTTATGTTTTATGATTCACTTGAGCTATTTTTCAACTGACTGCAGGAGTTCACAGTATAAAAATGCACAACATGCTCTCTTTCCACAACACTTTCTGTAATGCCCTAGGAACGGAGGCAAACATCCCTCTGGCAGCAGTGACCCGAGTAAGGACACTTAACCCAGTGGTTTGCCCACAGCTGGCACTCAATACATATTTGCTGACTGCTAATGATTTGGTGTTTTTTTCATACAACAGAATTACATGAATCATCTTTAAAGAGCCTGCAGTGAAAAGAGATTTTCAGCAGAATGTGAAACATCATCAGTCAACAGAAGTCTTGCCATAGAAATAATGAGCATGTCATGAGAGCTCCGAGAAGGAGAAATAAGTGGTGAATTTGGTGGGTAGTAGCTGGGAAAATCCTATCCTCTTGTGATATCTGATCATTTGTGTGGCTTGTGCTGTGTGTTAAAGGTATCTTAAGAGGTTCTTGCAAATACCAGTTGAAGTGATTTTTTAAAGTTATTTTTAAAGTTTGGGGTTATGTTTCTTCTGTTAACTGCCAGCTACTTATTAAAGTACATGGAAGATTTGAACAACATGGCTGTTTATTTAGGTTGTTCTATTACCGCCCTCCCCCCGTTTTAGAGTCATATCATTAACCAATAGAATGTTCTAAGCACACAATATCTCTGCCTTTCCTTGCTACATAAAGAGAATTGAGTTTTATCTGAATGAAGTATTAAAATCATTAAATTAGTATTTACTGCTTATCATTTATTTTGTCCCCCTTGTAAGTAGCCATTGTGTTCTATACAATTGTGTTCTATTTGTATAGGCTGAGCACTATAGCTTACATAGGCGTAAATATATGTTTATATTTCTAAATATGTTGTTGAAACACTACCAAAGGGATTTTCTTATTTATTTTTCACTTTGGGCTTTGGCCACCTGGCAGTTCTCAGAGCTTACTCTTGGCTCTGATCTCAGGATCAATCCTGGAAGGTTTGGGGGAACAAATGGGTTCTAGGGGTCAAACACAGTAGGCCCATGCGAGGCTAACTCCCCGTCTATGGTTGTTCTGACCACGGAATTCCCATTTTTAAAAATGAGATATTACAGACCTGAGTTCAACAATAAGAATCTTGATTTTACAGGCTAATTATTTAATACTTGAAGAGAGTGCTCTCTGAGACATCTCTAAGTGGCCATTGTGTTCTGTAGCAATTGAGTTCATCGAATAAACAAGCAAATAACGTCATTAAGAGTAGTGTGTGGGCAATGTACTAATTTTCAAAGAAGTTCAGAGGTGTTGACCATGTAAAAGGAATGAAGCAATTAGTTGGAAATTGTCCCACTGATTGGTTAAGCTACTTTCCCCGTCCTTTCACATAGGAAGTGTGAACTCAAGAAACTAGATACTGCCCACAAGCTATTAAAGTGCCAGTTGTCTAGGCAAAGACCTTGATAGGAGAATTGCAATAGGTCCTTAGGCCAGCATCATCAATACTGAAAAGAAACTTGTTTGAAATTTATACTTTGAGTCCCATTCCAACCCATTATTGAATTAGAATTACTTTTTAAACTAATTCCTTAGGTAATTATTTACTGTAAATATTGTAACAAAACAACAAGAGTAATAGCAAGAAGGTTGTGGAACGTTATTATTCCAGGAACTTATAACTGACTCTTCAAGAGCAGAAATACAGAAACTTAATTTTTATCAATTTTTTGTTGAATAAGAAGCACCCATTCTGTTGGTCTTCCAATTATTTCTAGTGTAATCAGAGTATTTCAAATTGAAATTCTTTTTTTTTTTTTTTTTTGCTTTTTTGGGTCACACGCGGCAATGCTCAGGGGTTACTCCTGGCTCTGCACTCAGGAACTACTCCTGGCGGTGCTCGGGGACCATATGGGACGCCGGGGATTGAACCCTGGCGGCACAGGCCGGCCACGTTCAAGGCAAACGCCCTACCCGCTGGGCTATCGCTCCAGCCCCTCAAATTGAAATTCTTATGTCTATATTGTAGGTCAGTGGTTCTTGGTGGCAGTTTCTCCTCCTGGGCATACCACATTCTCTGGAGATATTTTAAGTAATCACATCTGGGGAAAGTATTGTTGGTAATGGCTGGTAATACAGCTAAACATTACATAGTGCAGCTCCACTACCATTAATAATTAACCAGCACAAAGTGTCTATAGCGACAAAAAACGTGAAACCTTATGGTTGACAAAGTTTGTATTTCTCAAGACATTTAATCATCCCATTTATCTACTTATGAAATGGCTTATCTAAATTGAGTCATCTGCTGGTGTCATATACTACTTAAGGATTTTTTTGAACAATTTAACATAAAGTTAGCAAGACACCTATAGAATTAAATGAAACAAGTAAAACAATTCATTGATTATAGCCATGTGCATATAATGAAATATTAAGAACACTGGTATCCCAGATTAGTTTCATAGGAATGATACAAACTGAAGAGTGTGCCATGCTTGATTCATAGTCTTGATTTTGTTCAGGATAATCTCTTTGTTACTTATTAATTGAGAAATCAGCTAATAAGCCAACAGTGGCCTTCTTGGTTCCTAACTAAGTTGATGCTAAGATATTTTAGTTTTCAATGAAGCAAACTGAGCTACCAAACTGACTTTTATTTATTTTTTGCGTCACTTCATCAAATATTTATTTTTATTTTACTTTTTAAATTCTTTTTAAAAAATTTTATTATACCACAGTGAGATATACACTTACAAAGATGTTCATGTTTGGGTTTTGGTCATACAGTGTTCCAGACTGACCTTTAAGACAGTTATGCTATATAACAAATCTCCATGCTGTCATTGATTATTGATCATTGATCCAAAAAATGAGATCAGGGGACCTTTGAAAAGGTATTCCAGTGTTGAGGCAAAAAAACTAAGTTGCACTTCATCTTACTTAAGTAATAGTTTCTTTGTCTTGAGGAAATAATTTTAATTGCTAATTATTATGCCTGTAATTTTGGTGGTATGATAACCTTCTAGGAATAGCCATATCAAGACTTGAAAAATACAAAAACCAATCACCAATATCTGACTATTTCAGCTCCTTTCATTAATAACTGTTTACAATATATATTTGTTTTGGCATTAGTTATCAAGGGAAGGAAAGGAACTGAGATCCCTAGGTTTATGTCATGTCTTGCATACTTGAGGACAGGGAAACTAGGAAAATATCTTACATGCTATAAGAAAAAAATTGGGTGGGTGAAAAATATTAAATACACAGGTAAGGTGATGTGATTACAATGGTGTTGACATTTTTGGTCTGGTTGTAGTTATGTCACCTCAACACTACTAAAATGTGTCACAGGTGCCCCCCCATGTCCCTGTGTTAAATATTATTTTTGTTAAATTGGTTAACTCTGAATTACAGATATTTCAGCAACATAATTCAAAGGTTCATTAATAGTTTGTCATTGAATAAGCCATGACTCAATGAAACTAACTCTTTCATGCACTTTTTGTTTGACTTTTCAAGGAAATGCCGTCATAAAGGGAGTAAGAATGTTTTGGTATCTGGACATTTGTCTGATTTCTCTATATTATAAAATCAGCAAAAGATGACAAATGGTGAACTCTGAGAAAGAGTCAAAGACCATTATGGCTTGACTGCATCTTTCTGTAAACAAATGCAACTAGAAAAATACTGACAAGGACAGGGGCATATATTAGCAAAATAATTCATTAACAGGAAGAGACAATGAATCCATTGGGTCTAAATTCACCCGGCTTTAAAGCAATGCACTCCAAATACTGTGTACGTTAATTATATTACTAAAAGATATTTCCAGGACTAGAGTTTATTGAGCAAGTCTAATTTCTATTGACTGCATTCTTTTGAGGGAGGGTGTGTATGTACATAAGAATTAAAATGGGTTTGAGGGGAAATAGAAAAAAACTAGATGTTCATCATTATTAAGTAGTGCTAGTATCTCAGCAAGATACTTTGCCAGTTCCCAAACTACTTCATGATAAATGAATTGCCATATTATTGTAATCAATATATCTAAACATAACCATTTAGAACAGGCTTGTTAATGAGCATTCCTTTAATGTGACAGTTTCAGAGCCAAACACTCACTAGAATGTGACTGCTTAATATCTATGCAATTTTAAAAGGAGGTGATGACATTCCAAATTATATTGATTCTGATTTCCTGTTCACTTAATAAATGCCAAACATATAGTAGGGTCTAACATTATCACTATATGCATGAATAAGTGTAAAAAGATCTTTAGGACAGCATATTCAAACCAAAGTAAATTTACTATAAGTTCAAATACAGATTCAACAGACTAAAATTGCAAAGCCAACACTTAACATGTCAATGAAAGACAAATTAGCCGTGAGGGGAGTTTTTAATGTAACACATCACTGCTGCATTTTGGCATTCTGTTTCATTTTGTTTTGGGCCAAACTTAGTGTGCTCAAGGCTTATTCCTAGCTCTGCACTCAGGTGTTACACCTGGAGGGGCACAGACGGCCATATGGAGTCCTGGAAACCAAACCAAGGTCAGCCATGTACAAGACAAGCACCCTACCTGCTGTACTGTGGAACAAGCTCTGCATTTTAGTTAGCCAGATGTCACATATTTGTAGTGAAGTAATCATGGAATAGCTACTAACACTTATTGGGTGACACATGTGTCAGACAGTGATAAGCATTGAAATATTCCAGGTCATTTAATCGGAACTGTGCTCTCGATGTGAGGAACTATTATTATTCCTATTTTCTAGAAGTTTGAAGCTTAGAGGAACAATATGATAGAAGAGATAGTAGGTTTTGAACAGAAAGTGTTGCCTTAGGTTCCATGTTCTTAACCATCACCTGATGTGCTCCAGGGTGTAAACATACTCATACTCTGCATTGTGAGTTACAGTATGGACCATAGAGTGAAGCTGAAATTTAGGACTGACAGCTGTGGGAGTGACTAAAGTTGAGGTCAGACCACAGAGTTGGAGAGTATTCACCTGCGGAACTTCTGTATCATGAAAATGGGAAACATATGAAATGGAGAGACTAGGAATGGTAAGGCTTTCAAGGGAAGCCAAAGGCCAGTGTTTGATCCATGTGAAGGCAGGCAACAGCAACGAGCTATGGAAAAAAGTATCAGGGGTGAAAATTCAGACAAAAGTCAGGATTTAATAACATATGGGCAATAATGTAAACAAGAAATAACATAGTCAATGTGTCTTTGAATTGTGGGCTAGAGAGTTGGCTTAAAGGGCTGAGTGCATGCTCTGTTGGCATGCAGGAAGCTGGGTTCAATCCCCAGCACCACATGGTACCCCAAACATTTGCCAGGAGTAACCTTGAGTGTAGAACCAGGAATAGCTCTTGAGCACTGACAGGTATCAGCCAAAGCATTCCCATCAAAAAAGTGTGATTTGTAGGGCTGGAGCGATAGCCCAGTGGGTAGGGCATTTGCCTTGCATGCAGCCGGCCCCTGCCGGCCCGGGTTTGATTCCCGGCATCCCATATGGTCGCCCAAGCACCTCCAGGAGTAATTCCTGAGTGCAGAGCCAGGAGAAACCCTGAGCATCACCGGGTGTGACCCAAAAAAAAGCAAAAAAGTGTGATTTGCTTCTTTTTAAAACGTAGAATATAAATTTTGAGCTTGTCAGGCCAAGAACCAGAGTGAGGGATAAAGGACAACACAGATACAGAATAATATAATCCTTGCTTTCCCCCTTCATTTTGCTTCTCTCACTGCACTATCTAATTCTTTGGTAGCTTGCCAGGCTCTGGACGTGGTTCTGGGTTCATGCTAGGGATCCCAGTCCTTTTTGTGTCAGACCATCAATCATCCAGGGCCCATGGGGGAAGAGCCCTGGGTATAGAAAAGCCTATCTCCCTATCTGCCACCTGCCAATGCAGCCGGGCACTGCAGCCACACCTGCAACACCTCAAGGGGCAGGGAATTCTCTATATAGTCTATGAAATATATCTATATCGTAGGTTTTCCAAGATCTTAACTGTCCAAGTACGTTACCTTCCTTGGTTTCAGAGATTAAACTTTTAGTATTATCTATCTATCTATCTATCTATCTATCTATCTATCTATCTATCTATCTATCTATCTATCTATCTATCTATCTATCTATCTATCTATCTATCTATCTATCTATCTATCTATCTATCTATCTAGTCTTGGATTTTGGATCCACACACCTAGCTGTGCTTAGGGCTTATCCCTGACTCTGTGCTCAGAGATCAGTCCAGGCAGTGCTTAGGAGACCATAGGTGGTGTCAGAGATCAAACCTGGGTGTATCACATGTAAGCCGACTGCTTTATCTGAATTACTATCTCTTTGAACCAAACTTTAAATTTTCTTTTTTTTTAATTTTTTGGTCACACTTATCAATGCTCAGGGATTAGTCCTGGCTCTGCACTCAGGAATTACTCCTAGTGGTGCTTGGGGACCATATCGGATTCGGGGATCGAATTTCGGTTGGCCACGTACAAGGCAAAGACTGTACCTGCTGGGCTATTACTCTGCTCCTAAATATTCTTAACAAAGTTTTTGTCATAAAATTTCCTAATAAATTTTTAGCCAGACTTTTAGAATTAAGATTTTTGAAAGATATAAGGCTTATCCAGAATCTAGCCCAATCCAAGTTGAAGTATTTATTGTAATATTCTCTTGGTATTAAAGACCAGTGAGCTGCATATAAGCAGAGTCTTAAAGAACCATATACTGATGAGGGCTTTGACATTTTATGATATCAACAGTAATAATCAGTGGAAGAGAAAAAAATGCTTTGTGCTACTAGTAAAGGTGTATCCTAGCAAGTTCATCTGTCAAAAGAATGAACAATTGATGGCTCACAAAATCTGTATTCATTAAATACTTCTAAAGATTTCTCTAGGGGAAACTTTTAAAAGAAAGACTATGAAGGTCTGTAAAATAAGTTAAGGGATTTATGAGTCAATGGGAAAAAATAAAATTGTTAGTGACAGCTTCTTGTACCTTCTGAGCTTTTGTCTTCTCAGTATTAGAGCAAATCACAAGAAATTAAAGAATTGCCAGTGTGATAGCAGTTTGATTCTTTTTGGGAACTCTGATCAAACCCCAAACCATCACGTAACAGGAAGTGTGCGTGACACAGGTACATTCTGAATCTTGACGAAATAGTGAACTTTATGCCAGAAGTTAAAGTGAGGTCTTTCTATTCCCCTAAGATGAGAGGCAACATTGGGAAAAGATGGGAAATAGATCACCAAACAAGAGAAGTCTCTTAAGGGCAGAAGATGGCATCCAAAGTATTCTATCCAGTTCCTTTGCAAGTTGATGACTTACTTGGAGTACTTGAAGGGATCTTTTAGTCTCTTAGTGTTTATTTTGATACAAAGAAAATACTGGTGGTATAAGTACACATTTGAAACATTTTTGTGGGAGATTTAAGTATTGGTAACAATTTTCTTTATCATGTTTAGGGAAAGAGTTTTATGAAAGTATTTTCAGACAGCATCCTTGATTCTACAGTAATTTATTATTATGTGCTGGAAAATGTTTGTAACCTTAGGCTACCCAGGCTGAAAATAGCTGAGAGATGTTTCACCTTTCCTGACTTATTTGCCAGTCTGCAATAATAATTATAACCCCTCAGATTGCAGCTCATTTTTATTCATCCTTTTATTATCACTACTGTCAATCCTATATTGTCCTTAAAACCAGTACATATTGTTGAAGTTAACATATCTCTTTATGTGCTGTAGGTCTTCTCTCCATGATCTTCCTACTTGAAGAATATTTACACTATTTTAAACATATAAGAGAGGAGCTCAGAGTAATGGCGCTTGTCATGCATGCAGCTAGCCCAAGTTAGATCTACTGAGCACTGCCAAGATCAGGAGTTATTCCTGAGTGTAGAGCCCAGAGTAACTCCTGAGTGTTGCCTTGTGTGGTCCCCAGACCACCCCCTCTCCCTGACAAAGAGAGAAAACCATGTAAGAGAGAGACCATAATGATGAAATATTTTGTCTGCAGAAAGAAAAATAATAAAAAGGAACTAAATAAATTGAATGTAGGGAAATAATTGTCGAGAAAGATCATGATGCCTGTTACATATTTTTGAAGGATTGTTTTAGGGAAAAGAGATTGAAATTTTAGAACTTCGAAAAAGGACTAGAAAGGGAAATAGAAATGATTTGAAAAAATACACCCCTTTAATTATAAAATATGCTATAACGTTGATGCCCTTATCAGAATAAACCAAGTTCCCTTCCAGTTCAAGTTTGCTGGAAGTCTTTTACAAACCAGAAGTGTATGCTGGATTATGTCAAATTTCTGGAACATCTTTTTTAAGGAAGATGGAAATATAAAACGTCATGGTGACTTAGAAAAAGTCACTATGCTTGGGATTTTTGCAAAGATTGATTGATTTTCTTTCTGTCTGTTACTTTGACTGATTTTAAAAAAGTGTTACACGTGTTGCAGTACACTACTGCCCAGAGCCTTTCCATCTGGCCTGTAGTTGCCTCCTGCAGGTCACTTTGTAGATAGGAGGAGGACAGTTTGAATGTGACAGTTTATCTGACCATATATTCTATACTGGCTGCTATAAATATTCTCTCATTCTGCCACAATCATCATGGGACTAGCTAGATCTTACCAGTATATTTGCCTGGCCACGTTGGATCTCTAAGTAATTAGACCAGAGAGAAATGCTGTTTGCCTCCAAGAAAGCAAGCATGACTCACTGATAACACAAGGCAAATAAAATACAGAACAAGCATGATGTAAAGACTTGTGAAGGCTTGGAGAAACATTTAACTGGCTATAGACTATTCTTTGGTACAGATGCATGCCTTTATTCTGAGATACAGTTCATCTCAGAAGCCCCTCCTCCACAATACCCTGCAGAGTCACTTCCAAGGCAGATCTTGGCTTGGCAACATTAACATCTCAAAGGGCCTAGGTGAGGTCCTGGGAGAAATTTCCTGAGGGACTTTGTCCCAGATGGCTTTCCATTGGAAGGGAGGTCTGGTTGCAGGGATAAAGAACTAGCCTGCTTTCTCTAGATGGCCCTCCCCCTTTCTGCTGGCACCACTTTGCTGTCTCCTCTCTGCAGGGCCTTAACACTATGTGCTGGCAGCCATCTTGGCCTACATGTGGCCAGGGCCCAGCCGGGAACTCTAAGATCAGGGTTTTCCTACTGATGATTTGTATGCCAGAACCTGTGTTAAGTAAAGGATTTTGAAACTTCCCGGATTCTTGCATCTTTCTCTGTGAGCCAGCCGCTGATCCCCCTGGGACAGAAGGGAATCCCTGACTCTGCTCCCAGATTTTGTGCAGGGCACCTCAGCATTTCTCTGCAACACATGCCTTTCCTATAGCCTTATTTTGTTGTCAAGTTTCTGATTATTTGGGGGAAATATCTGGCTCTGCCTAGGGCTTCCTCCCTGCTTCTGTATCCAGGGATCACTCCAGCCACTGCTCAGGCAACAGTATGCGGTACCAGGGATTGAACTTGGTTGGCTGCATATAAGGCAAGTGCCCTACCTAGCCAGCTCCAGAACTACGCATTTAAAGTACATTTATGAGTCTAGAATAGCATGGGATTCATTGTGTTTTTGTTATTTGTGGGAAAACATGGTGGTGCTTACAACTTCCTCCAGGCTCTGTGCTCAGGGAATCATTGAGGTGTGCTTAGAGGACCATATGGGTGTCAGGGATTGAAACTGGGTTGGCCCTGTGCAAGGCAAATGCCCTACATACTATACTATTGTTCTAGGCCCAAGTCTAGAATACTTTGACAAATGATAAATACGTTGGCATGTGATGAATATCTGGTGTAGTGTAGGCACAGTATAGAAATGTGTTCATGTGAGCCGGAGCGATAGCCCAGCTGGTAGGGCGTTTGCCTTGCACACGGCTGGCCCATGCCGGCCTGGGTTCGATCCCGGCATCCCATATGGTCCCCTGAGCAAGGCCAGAAGTAATTCCTGAGTGCAGAGCCAGGAGTAACCCCTGAGCATTACCGGTATGGCCCAAAAAAAAAAAAAAAAAAAAAAAAAATTGTTCATGTTTACACACTATTATAAATATGTGTTCATATCTTATACATTCCTTCTCTCAGCAGAACTGCTATTTGTTCATGTTTACACACTATTATAAATATGTGTTCATATCTTATACATTCCTTCTCTCAGCAGAACTGCTAATAATTCTTATTTTTTCTCTGTTTCCCATTTCTTGTTGTGCAGAGCATCACAACAAGCCAGATGACCCCCACTCCATTGGGCCGCCATTTTCCACATCCAGACTTCCCTCTCGTCAGAACTCCCAGAGCGACCACCAACTGGGAACTCTTTGGCACCATTGCGGCAACATGGGAAGATACCATCATTGATGACATAATGGATATTTATATACATACTTATCCCTATGGATATAAGATGTTGGAGCTGCTGAGGAATAGGATTTAGTGTAGCAGATGGTCGCAGTGAGCCATAGCTTATCTGATTTGAATTGTTTTTAATGGATAATAACTAAATAATATTTCCTTAATGCATAATTAATGCATTATTATTACTCATGAGAGGATAGTACACATGTTGAAGTTATTCAAGGCTGAAAAATATGTCAGGAAGTGTTGCGATGGGGGGTCCATCATTGATGGTTCATATACTTAAGGAACAACCTTTCAATAAGGTACATAATCTTTGACTTTAAGTATATTGTTTATTTTAAATTGGTTTCTTTGTTTCTAAAATAATGAATTCCTTTTGGAAAAATACTTATGTGCAAGCTCTGCTCTGTATTAAGCTCTTCATATATCTTGTATCTTTCATCCTTCATATATCTTGTATCTTTCATCCTTAATAAATAACGAAAGGCTGCTACTATCATTTTCCCCCATTTCACATATCAGGAATCTGAAGCTGAAGAAGTTCAATACTGTGACTAATTCACATAGTTGATATTATTAAATAGAGGGAGGAATTCAAACTTGAGTATCCTGACCTGGTCACCCAGCAGTGTGCATTATCTTGCTGGTGACCTTCATGCTAATGTGATTATTTTATTTTAAATATATTTGTGTACAAGACCAGATTTATTTTTCTTCTGATTCATTTCCCACCCATTGTGTTCCTTTGGCCAGTCAAGTTTGGAAGGTTATACTCACCCCTTTTGTGAAGGAGAACACTGGCATGTCGGCGTCCATTTCCATTTTCAACATAACAGGAGTAATTTCCCAAGTCGCCTTCTTCGACAGAGTCTACAATTAATGAGATGGAAACTTCCTGTTCCCCAAGATGCTCCTTAAGAATCCTAAAATAGAAAACAAAATCAAGCCCCCCCAAATCTCACAAAAACAATCATGTACATGAAAAAGAATGAAAAGACCTGATGAATTGGAATCTGAGGTAAAAAAAAAAAAAAACCTACAGCATCTGGGCTTCAAATTTGGCTATGGATTGATGCTATCTTAATGAAATTATATCATGCCCTTTCCTTCTTCACTTCTAATGAGGAAGCTTGTCTTTGTAGATGCTAATGAAGTTGCAGTTAATTATCTCTTAGCAGGACAATCACACTGTCATAATAAAGAGGTGAGAGTGACCTTGAAGAAAAGTTTATAAATTACTTTTCCTTTAAGAAGAAATATGAAAAGGTGAGATGAAGGATTATAATAATGTCTTAGGCTGGAGGACTAATTATATTTCAGGTTAATTAAAATAAAAAAAAAGAAAATCTTTGAGATATTTTGACATTTCTGTTGAAACCTCCAGCCAGATACTTTTTAATGTTGTAAATAATTTGCCTATTTTAAAATAATTAGGAAAGTATAAATCAGTAGACTAATAGTTCTCATAAAGTGTAATTCTGATATTTAGAATGGATTGTAAAAGGCTCACTAACCTCACTGTCAAATATTTTAGAAATTTTAAAAACTATATGAAAAAAGTCAATGTTCTCATTTCCAACCTCCTATTTGCAGATTATCATTACAGAACACTTTCAAATAGGGAATTGATAATGAATAACTTTTTTAGAAACTTCCTTGAGCACCCA
>JAJIBD010020308.1:0-17911 GCA_021461705.1 Cryptotis parvus | reverse complement strand
ACCCAGCCAGAAAAGTGGCTTCAGGGAAAACTAATCTGGCTGTGACCAGACAGCCGGGTCTTAGGAAGGGATAGAATCTGTGCCTACTGGAACAATATTTTCTGGTAATTCTGAAAATCTGTCAAGCGAGAGGCCCAACACAACCATACCTGCTCTGACTAGACAAGGACTTCCATTTACATCTGACACCCAGACAGACCAGGGGCTTTAGTACAGCAGTCTGGTCACTCCCAGAATATTAATTCCAGGTATATCTGACACCCAACTGGAGGGAGGATTTTAGCACAGTTGATCCAGCCACTACAAAATGACTGGGTTCCAGGGAAGAATGAATCCACACAGACTGGACCTTTACTTCTAGCATCTAACACCAGGCTGGATAGATATGTCAGTACAGCCATTGGCTGGGACTAGATGGCCAAGGACCCAGGAAGGGAACAAATCCACACCCAGCCAGGTTATATATATATATATAATATTATATATTATATATAATTTATATATAATTTATATAATATATAATATACATATAATATATAAAATATATATTCATATATAATATATAATAATATATGTATATATGTATATATACACATATATATATAAAAACCTAGTGTTCTGGGTTGCAGTACAGCCAGTCTAGATGCGACCTATCAGCCGGTCCCCAGGAAGAAAATAAATCCATACTACTGTGCACTACTTCCAGGTATACTGATTCCAAGCCAGACCGGAGGCTTTAGCACAGCTGATCATCCATGACCAGACAACCTGATTTTACATGAGGGAAAGAGTCTCTAACGACAGGGGCCATTATTTCCAGGTAATACTGACAACCAACAGAACCAGAGTTTTCAGCTGAACCATGCTGGCTGCGAGCAAATGACCAGTTTCCCAGGAAATGAACAAAAGCTGCATTAACTGGACGATTATTTCCAGCTACTTCTGATATGAAGCTTCTGCACAGCTGGTCAAGCCATGAATTGATGTCAGGTTCCCAGGGATTGAATGAATTCGCTTTGACTTATTATTATTATTCCGGGATATCTACTATCCCTGATATATCTGTCTTCAAAAACCCTTGAGCTCATTCACCAATGTGGTAAGGCACAAGCCTCAGGCGACCAGATACTAACATCCAAGCTTGCAAAGCACTGCAGAGAAGCGATAAAGGAAGACCTCAAGGAGAGAAGAGCAGTAGTGCTAGATTTTGCAGCAGAAGCCGGAAAAAGCATTCACAATGCCCGCCTGTCCTTCGCCAACTATAAGACCAAAATGACTGCCCTCCGACTTCCTGATGGATCTATCACATCTTCCAGAAAGGAAATAGAGAAGATTATCCATGACTTCTACTCAGATCTCTTTGATAGCCACGTCCACATGCCCACATACCAAATTCCGCAGGATGGATATGTCATTCCCAACGTTCTCCCTTCTGAAATCCGACATGCCATTTCGTTGGTCAAGAAGGGAACAGCATCAGGCCTAGACAAGATCAAACCCCGAACACCTGAAGAATCTGCCGTCAGTTATCATCAATATACTAGCTCGACTTTTTCACACGCTACCTGACCGAAGGTAAGGTGCCCTCCCAATGGAAAATTAGCAGGACAGCTCTACTGTTCAAGAAGGGAGACATTCACGACATTGGCAACTTTCGCCCCATCTGCCTGTTGTCCATCATATACAAATTGTTCACTCAGTCATCCTGTACAGGATTGGCAGAACATTAGAGGAAGAACAACCATGCGAGCAGGCTGGATTCCGAAAAGGATTCAGCACAATCCACCATATCCACATGATAACCAAACTCATTGAAGTTTATAGAGAATTCAAGATGTCGCTCTGTCTCACATTCATTGATTTAAAGAAAGCCTTTGATTCTGTGGAGACTGAAGCGGTCATAGAAGCCCTAGTCAAACAGGGCGTTCAAACCCAATACATAAAGATCCTTCGTGAACTATTTCACGGTTTCACCACTAGGATCTCACTATTCTACAGGGGAAGTGATCATCGACATCAAAAAGAGGGGTTCGGCAGGGGTGATACCATTTTACCAAAACTCTTCAGCGCCACCCTCAAAAATCATCATGCGACAATTAGAATGGGAAAAAAATGGGAGTAAAGATAGACGGTCAGCAACTACACCACCTACACTTTGCTGACGACATCGTACTAATAACACCAAACACCAGCCAAGCAGCACAAATGCTGTCAGACTTTGACCAAGAATGTGGAAGGATAGGTCTACAGCTGAATCTCAACAAAACTATGCTCATGAGAAATGACCTAGTTTCAGAGGCCCCATTCACTCTCAATGGAAAAACATCTCTGAATGCAACAGCTATGTGTACCTAGGTCGAGAAGTCAACATGATGAACGACCTGGAAACCTGAGTTGCGCAGGAGGAAAAGAGCGGCATGGACTGCCTTCAAAAACATCGAAACAATAGTAAAAAAAACAAAGAACCTCCAGCTACGGGCACATCTCTTTGACTCTACCACTCTCCCTGCATTGACATAAGCCTCAGAGACCTGGGCCTTATGAAAGCAGGATGAGAATGCCATTCGGGTCTCCCAAAGAGGAATCGAAAGAGCCATGCATGGAATACCACACCTCACTCAAGTGAGAGAGGGAATCCAGAGTTCCGACCTCTGTCGCTATTCTAAAAATCAGGGGCGCTGTCTCATCTGCCAGAACATCGAAAATCAGATGGATGGGTCATATAATTGCAATCTGGAGACGCACCGTTGGACTAGAGCCATTACCAGTTGGATCCCCACGGGATGCCAAAAGATCCCTGCAAGATGGTCAGACTTCCTTATCAGACTTCCTAAACAAACAGTTCGAAGGCTCTCAATATCCCTGAAACAGACAGATGCCATTGGGCTACACTGGCACGTGATAGGGTCAAATGGAAACATTACTGGCACCCGCTCGAGCAAATCGATGAATAACGGGATATCAACTGATCAATTGATTTGATATCCAGCTGACCAGGTACTTCAGGACAGCACATTTGGCCGTGACCAGTGGACCATAGCCCTTGGAAAGAAAGAATTTACTCCAACTTAAACATTTCTTCCAGGTACATCTGACACCCTTCAGGACTGGGGGCTTCAGCATAGGATCTCTGGTCATGACCAGTCTGCCTGGGTGACAGGGAAGGAAAAAATCCATGCCAACTGGACTATATTCAGGCATATCTGACACCCAGCTAGGCTGGGGGTTTCAGCAGAGGCAGTACATCAGTAAGATATGGGCCGGGTCCCTGGGAGGGAATAAATCTGTGCTGATTGGACATTAGTTTCAGGTGCTTATGAAACCCAGCAGACCAGGAGTTACAACATAGGCAGTCCAGAAGCAACCAGATGACAGGGGACCCTGAGGAAATGAATCCGTAAAGACACCTACATTACTTCAGGTACATCTAACACCCACTCAGACTGGGGGACTCAGCACATCCACGCTAGACACATCCAGATTTCCAGGCCCCAAGGGAGGAAACTAAATTGTGGTGACCAGAATATTACTTCCATGTATATCTGACACAGATCCAGAAATAGAGCTTCCACACATCTGGTTCTGGGCATGACCAGTTACGGGTGTGAATTGAGTGATAGAATCACCAACAACTGGAACTTACTTCTAGGTAGATAGGAAACCCAGCTGTACCAGGATTCTTAAACACTGCTGGGTCCTCCGTGAAAAAACTGCATGGGGCCCAGGGAAGGAAGAATCTGTACTCACATTACCATTACTTCCAGGTACATCTGACACGTAGTGGAACTGGGGGCTTCAGCGAAACCATGCCTGTCATGACTATATTGCATGGTACAGGAAGTGAATGAATCTGCAATAACCGGAGCACTATTTTCACATACGTCTGACACACAGATGGTCTGTGTGCTTCTCCAAGTCAATCTGGCTACAACCAGACAGCCATTGGACCAGGGAGGACCATATCTGTGATGACAAATACATTCTTCCAGGCATACCTGATATACATGTGTACCGGGGGCAGTACAGCCAGTCCAGCCGCGATTATACTATCAGGGCCCACAGAGGAAATGAATCCATGCCAACAAGAACATTCCAGGCACATCTGACACCCAGTGTACCGGGGCATCAACACAGCTGGTCCATCTATGAACAGACATCTGGGGCCCGAGGGAAGGAATAAATTTACGCCTATTGGACCATTATTTCCAAATATGCCTGATACCCAGCCTTTCGGGGCTTCTGCATAAATGGTCTGTCTGCGACCAGACTGGGAATGAATTTGGGCCAACCTGAACGTTACTTCCAGGTACATCCCACACCCACCCAGACCAGGGGCTTCAGCACAGTCTGTCCAGCCATGGTCAGATAGCCTTTGGACTAGGGAGGGAACAAATCTGCTCTGACCGTAACATTATTTACTTCCAGGTATTTGACACAGGCTGAAAGAACAAACACACGGAAAACTATTTCCAGGTACATCTGTCACCCAGCCAGACAGGGGGCTTAAGCACAGTCAGCCCAATGCGACCAGAGGACCTGTAACAGGGAGGGAAATAATCCGCATGATCAGAACATTTCTTCCAGATACACCTGACACCCAGCTTGACCGGAAGCTTCAGCAGAGTCTGTCTGGCCATGATTACAGTCTGGGACCCAGGGAGGGAATGAATCCACTCCTACCGGAACATAACTTTCATTTACATCTAAACAGAAGTCAATGTCAAGACAGCTGGGGTCCCAGTGAGAGATCGAATCTGCTCTGACCAGAATATTACTTCCAGGTGCATCTGGTACCCAGCCAGATCGGAGGTTTCAGCACAGCGAGTTTGCACAGGATGTTGCAATCGGATCCTGTGCAATCGGAGGTTGCACAGGATGCAAACAAACAACCAGAGTCCTAGGGAGGGAACAAATCAGGGCTGACAAAAGCATTATTTCCAGGTACATTTGACACTCAGTAGGAACAGGGTCATCAGATCATCTATGTCAGCTGAGACCACACATTTGGTGTCCCAGGGAGTGAACAAACTTCACAGATGGATGAGCACTTTCAGGTACATTTGACACACAGCAGGACTGAGTGCTACATCACAACCATGGTTTGGTGCTATATCCCAGCAACTCAATACGTGCCTCAGAAGCACGATGACAGAAGCAAAACACAGAACAGTGAGAATGAGGGTAAGCTGCACTAAGAACAAAGGGCAATACAGCAGATAAAAAGGACAAAAAAGAGCTGGGTACCAGGCTAGAGAACATGAGGATACATTCCAGGGGCACACTATTAGAATCATCAGTCTGTGAGGACAGGGAGACAACCCCAAGGAAACAGGAACAGTTAAAAGCATCCTTGCTGAGAAGTTCCCAGAGTAGAAGGGCGTAGGCATCCAGATTCAAGAAGCCAGAAAGGTACCAGTAAAAAGAGACCCCAATAAAATATTTCAAGACATATATTCTAGTCAGAATCAGATGTGATAGAGAAACAAATCTTCAAGTAACAAGTCCAAGAAGGATATCTGGAGCCAAAGTGATAGCACAGCGGGAGGGGCGTTTGCCTTGCACCTGACCAACCCGGGTTCGATCCCTGGCCTTCCATATGGTCCCCGAGCACCACCAGGAATAATTTCTGAGTGCAGAGCCAGGAGTAACCCCTGAGCATTGCTGGGTGTTACCTCCCCACCAAAAAGGATATCTCATATAAAAGGAGCATCCATTCGTTTTAAAGCAGACCTATCTGAAGAAATCTGCCAAACTCTAAGGCAGTAGTGGCATATAGTAAAAACAAAACTCAATAAAATTAAGGCCTCACCAAAATTCTTTTGCCCATCCAGACTCTCATACAGTCTGGCTGGAGTACAGATACACAGCTTCGTGGATAAACAAAAGCTCAGGAACTTCATAGACTCAGAACCAACATTAAAAGGATTGAAGGAGCTAATGTAAGATAAGACTAACCAAAAAGTACTACAAGCTTGTACAGAAAGATGGTACAAAATCTCATGACAATATCTCTCATCATCAATGCTTTAAATGCACCAGTTAAAAGACACAGGCTGGCAAAATGGATCAAAAATTGAACTCAACATTCTGCTGTAATTAAGAAACGGATATGTACAATCAGAGCAAACACAGGCTCAAAGTTAAAGGATGGAAAAAAAATCCTTCACAAAAATAACCCACCAAAAAGGCTGGGGTGGCCAGATTAGTATCGTGCAATACAGAATTCAGGCTGAAAAAGGTTCGGAGGGACAGTGAAGGTCACTTCTTAATAATCAAGGGTACATATATTGTGAATAAATTATACTCTTAAATATACAAATCAAATGATGGGCCAGCATATTATCTAAAACAACTGTCAACAGACTTCAAAGAAGACATTGACAGTAACACATTTATAGTTGGTGACTTCAACCCTGCTCTAGCAACACTTGATAGATTGACAAGATTGAAACCCACCAAGGAAAATCTGACACTGAGGGAAAAAATGGATGAAAGAGGGCTGGTTGATATATACATGCCTTTTCATCTCAAAAAAAGCCGAATACACATTTTTCTCCAATGCCTATGGAACATTCTCCAAGATAGATCACATGCTGAGTTACAAAACATACCTCAATAAAATAAAAAGATAGAAACTGTGTCAACTATTTTCTCAGTCCATGATGCACTGAAAATAGAGTTTTAACCACATACACAGAAAAGAGAGTCAAACCAAACACCTGGAAAATGAACAGTTCACTGCTGGGCAATCAGTGGGTCATAGAAGAAATCAAAGAGGAAATCCAAAAGATCCCTGGGAACAAATAAGACTGAAGACACGAACTATCAGAACATGTGGGATACAACGAAAGCAGTGTTAAGATGAATGTCATAACTCTGCAAGGATTCATTAGGAAAAAATAAAGGGCCAACATATATGATCTGATTGCACAGCTTAAGATCTTAGAAAATGACTAACAAAAGAACTCCATTTCAGGCAGAATGAAGTAAATAATAAAATTTAGAGCTGAAATCAATGAGCTGAAATCGCAAAAAACAATACACAAGATCAATGAAACCAGGAGCTGATTCTTTGAAAAAAAATCAACAAACAAGACTCACAAGGAATGGAAAAGAGAACCCAAATAAATAGAATCAGAAATAGAAAGGGGAACATCACAACAGAAACCACAGAAATCCAAGAGATCATCAGAGATTACTTTGAGAGTATGGCCACGAAACAAGAGAACCCGGAAGAAATGAACAAAGACCTGAATTCCTATAGCCTCCCAAGTCTGAAACAACAAGAGCTGGAATACTTGAACAAGCCATTCACCATGGAGGAAATTGAAACAGCAACCAAAAAATCAGCACAAACACAAAATCCTAGGTTCAGATGGATTCACTAGCGAATTCTTCAAAATTGTAGAGAGGACCCAACACCAGTTTTTTTTTCAAACACTTCAAGCAAAGAGTAGAAATGAAAATACTCCCAAATAGCTTCTAGGAGACACATGTCACCCTGATAGCTAAAGTATACAAAAATATCACAAATAAAACTACATATAAATCTCCCTGTTGAGCAAAGATGCAAAGATCTTCAACAAATACTTAACAAAAAGATCCAAAGACTTATCAAGAAAATTATACATTATTACCAGGAAAGATTCATTCTAGGAATGGAAGGATGGTTCAACATACACTAATTAATCAACATAATACATATCAATCACGATCACGCTCGTATCATTCTAGAGGGCACAGTAATATCTCCATATGTCCTGTTCAGCCAGTAGAGCCAGGGCTCGGCTTGACAGGCTAAAGAGCCTCAAACCATTATATTAGGTCATGGGAATGACCTACTATAATGTTACTGGAATTTGGCATATCATATAAACGAATTTGCCAGGCTGCTGGCGGGAGGCAAACTCTTTTAAACACCTCCAAAAAAGCATTTATGATGAGCCGGCTGTGAGGGCTGGTTGCTGGGTGGAGTTCTGCGAGAGGGAAGTCAAAAGTGGAAAATGGCGGCGCCGTGGAGTGGGAGGGGTGGTCTGGCTTGTTGTGAGGCTCTCCGAGATGGTGGGCCAGGGCGGAACCCGCTCCCCGACTGCCTCAGACGGCTGTGCTCAGGGAGAGGAACAGCTCGCTCCATGGGGAGAGGTCCGACCAGCATACCTGGCCCGTTGAGGAAAAGCTGCTGCAGGGTGGGTCGGTGTCGGGCTTTGGTGGTCCTGGGTGGGTTCGACAAGAGGAAAGTCCAAAGTGGAAAATGGCGGCGCCCGTGGAGTGAGGAGGGGTGGTCTGGCTTGTTGTGAGGCTCCCGGGTGGTGGGCCAGGGCGAGACCCGCCAGCCTCCCGACTGCCTCAAATGGCTGTGCACAGGGAGAGCAAGGAACAGCTCGCCCCAGTGTGAGAGTCTGGACCAGCTATCAATGCTCTGGACCAACATATCAATAAGAGGAAAAATAAAAACCATGTGATCATATCAATAGATGCAAAACAAGCATTCGACAAGATCCCAAACTTGTTCATAATAAGAGTTCTCCATTCAATGGGAGTTGAAGGAACTTTCCTTAGTAGAGTCAAAGCCATTGACCACAAGCCCACAGTGAGCATCATTCTCTATGGGGAAAACCCAAAAGCCTTCCCTCTAAAATTGGGCAAAAATACAAGGTTGCCCACTGTCACCACTTCTATTCAGTATAGTACTGGATGTACTTGCCATAGCAATCAGGGAAGAAAATGACATTAGGGGCATCCAGATAGGGAAGGAAGAATTCAAGATATCACTATTTGCAAATGGCATGATATTATACCTGGAGAACCCTAAACTCTCTACCATAAATCTCCTAGAAAAAATAGATTCTTATAGTAGAGTGGCAGGGTACATAATCAATACCCAACAGCGAATAGCTTTCATATATATAAATAGTGAAATAGAAGAGAGGGATATTAAGAAAATGATCACATTCACAATTGTGCCACAGAAAAATCAAAGAACTAGGAATTAGTTTAACTAAAAATGTAAAGGACATGTATACAAAGAAAAGACAAAAAGCTGCTTCAAGAAATAAAAGATTACATGTAGAATTGGAAGCACATTACCTGATCATGGCTTGGGATGATTAGCATTGTCAAAAGAGTAATATTCCTTTGAGCCTTATATATAGTCAGAAAACAGAGGCAAAACTTTCTACGACATTGGAGCTAAAGGCATCTTCAAAGACGAAACACCTATAACAAAGCAAATAGAAGCAAAGATAAATATATGGGATTATATAAAACTGAAAAGTTGCACCTCAAAAGAAATGGTAAGCAAGATACAAAGACCACACAATGGGAAAGAATATTTATTCAATGTCTTTCTAATAATGGGTTAATATCAAAATTATACAAGACATTGGTAGAAATTTTCAAGAAAACTACAAATTGCTGCTTCAAGAAATAAAAGGGGATACAAGGAAATGGAAACACTGAGCATTGAATTTAGGCAAAGGGAAATACATGATAACCTCTAAATGTATATATTGCAAGCCACAATGTGTGAGAGAAGGAATAGATACAGACATAGAGAGAGGCAGAGAGAGAGAGAGAGAGAGAGAGAGAGAGAGCAAAAGTGCCAGTCATAGCGGCAGAATGGGGTGGGGAGGCAATCAAGGGACATTGGTGGTGGCAAATGGGCACTGGTGGAGGTATGGGTGATGGAACACTGTATGACTGAAACTCAAACATGAACATCTTTGTGATTGTATAACTCATGGTGGTATAATAATAAAAAACCTCTGTGCAATATAAAATATTTTTAAAAAAAACAAAGTGGTGTAGTGTTACCAGTGAAAACAAAAAGGAAACTAAAATTGGAAGAGTGATGTTTGGAGGTAAGAAACTAAGTTTGGTGTCACTTCCAGTAAAATCTCAGGATATTTAACATACAGCTGCTCCAGTGACATCAGCACAGCCGTTCCAGCCACAACCACATAGCCTGGGTTCACATAGGGTAGGAATCAGCTCAGACCCTTATATTGCTTCCAGATATATCTGACACCCAACTGAACCAGGGCCCTCCCAACAACCTGTCCTGCCACTAACAGCTGGCCCGTCCAGGGAGGGAACATATCTGTATGACTGGAACATTACTTTCAGGTACCTCTGATACCTTACTGAACTATTGGTCTTAGCACAGCCAGTTCGGCTGTGAAAAGGTGGCCAGATCTCAGGTAGGGACAAATCCGTTTCTACCAGAAGATTACTTCCAGGAACATCTAACAGTAGGTCCATTGCCTGCACAGGTCATGTCAGCTGCAACAGATGGCCATTGTCCCAGGATGTGAACATATATTCGCTGATAAAATATTATTTTCAGTTACATCGGAAACCCATGTGGACTAGGGGCTACAGTGCAGCCTGTCAGGCCCAAACCAGTCAAGTCAAAGTGGGGAAAATAAGACTTCTAGCAAACAATCCCCTCAAAAAGCCAACAGGATGTCAAAGCACATCAGGATGTCAAATTGTGTTGCATTAGACACTTTCAGTTGGGGGAGCAAATGAACTACTGCTTTGTACATAACACTGCAGTGACCTAATTCTCACTAGGATTCATTGAAAAGTCTTGTCTTTCATTCCTCATATATTTCATTTTCTCATTGGCATCCACGGAGGCATTTGTACTAATTTCATGTTGAATACCTTTAAGAACTAATGACACTTATGATTGTATTTGTGTTTTGAGCAAACTTCCATGACTTTCAAGATCTTGTCCTAAACAGGTAAAGTCTTTCTGGAGGGAGGAGAAGGAGTGTCTCCTTTAATCTAGAGTACCCACATGCAACCACAGAGGTAGGCCCCATGGCAACAACTATAGTTATGTCACAGAAACGAAACTTTGGGTGCCATGGTGAAGGTCTGAACACAGACTTGACACTCAAGGGTCAGTAAGGCTTCCTGGATGGGATAGATAGTCAGAGAAATAAAGTGAATCAACACATCTTGAGAAGATAGGATCTCTAAAATATCTTGAGCCCAAAGGTACAATTTCCTGAGGCCTCTTATGCAGAGGTGTTATAAGAAGAGCAAGGAAGAAATGGCTTCATATTTGGATGACTAGGGAGTTCGGTTTCAGACACATAGTGAGATTTGTGAGGCAGAGTAGACAAGTTTTTCCTATACTGTAAGAAAGGGAGAAATGGGAGAGGTATGTTTGAGATTATAGGTGACTACAAGAGTATTCCATCCACATGGCAAAGCCTAGCAAGCTACCCATGTCGTATTTGATATGCCAAATACCAGTAACAATTATAGACCTCATTCCCATGACCTGATGGAATGGTTTGAGGCTCTTTTATTTTCCTGGAGTGAGCAGATGCCCTTGGGCTACACTAGCATGTGACAGGACGTCACATGTGGAAATGTTACTGGTGCCTGCTAGAGCAAATCGATGATCAGTGGGAAGACAAGTGTTGCAAGTGATGTTTTGAGGAGAGACACCAGGGCTGGTGTTAGGTCCTGCATAGAGTGAGGAGTCTGTGCTCTATTACCTCTTCTGCTCTCAGTGAGGGAGCTCGGAGTATCAACCTCTTTACACTTTCCATTTATCCTCTTTTCCATCTATGTCTGCCAGTCTTTCATTACTCTATGGGACCAAAGGTGGGAATAAACTAAGATATTCCCTCCTCTTTACTCTTTCCCTTTATCCTTTGACTTTTCCATCTATGTGCCAATCTCTCATTACTCTATGGGATCAAGGGTGTGAAAAGGCTCTGCTGAGCATGAGGGTATAGAACTCCCATGCAAGAAACTTAATTTGCTGCTTATCTTTGTTATGACTGGATCCATTTGTGAGAGAAATGAAATATCCTTTTCGAAATCTGTTCATTGACTTCCCTGAATAATAATTCCATGTTGTTTGGTTTCTTGTAAAGGGAAAGAGAGTTCTATTAAATAAGCTTGACACTGAGTTAAAAATGGAACTGTTCCCAAGATAATGTGGATAACTCAAAGAAACAAAGCTGATGGACTTACTGCCAATGGCTTTGAATACGTATTTTTGTTATTTGATTTCAATGGAATCAAATAAATAGCGGTATTTGATATGCCAAATACCAGTCACAATTTTAGACCTCATTCCCATGACCTGATGGAATGGTTTGAGGCTCTTTGTGTTCCTGGAGCAAGCAGGTGTCCTTGGGCTCTACTAGCATGAGACAGGACATATGGAGATGTTACTGGTGCCCGCTCAAGCAAATCAATGATGAATGGGAAAACAGTGATACAGTGACAGTGAATGGAATCATCATTAGATAATGCAGTGACAACATTTCTAATGCTTGGTTAGAAATGGTTTCTAATCCTTGCTGACCTTAACAATATTTCCCAATACATCTGACACCCAGGTAGAATCAAGGGCTAAAAGCACAGCCATTCCGGTTGTGACCAAATGGCCCTGAGCATAGGTAGTGTACGCTACTTAAGTCCTGGACACTAAATTGGTTCCAGGCCACTGATCAAAATCTAGTTTTGAGGCCACTTCTATGCACTCATGATTGCCATTTTGCCCTGAGGTCAGGATTGACTCCCAAGTCACTGTTCCACCTCATACATTTTTTATCACAAAAACTCTGCTACTCACATCATTACACATTAATTCACCTTTCTCTATTATCCAAAACATATAAGGACATCATGTTTGTAGCTACCTATCCATGCCACAACACAGAAGAAAAAAATTCCAAACTGGAAACATCATTATTATAATGCAAGGGAGAACCCCACAATGGATAATTACATGATGCTAGTCAAAAGTGCTGACTATGTGCTAGTGTTAATTATGTTAATATGTGTTAATTATGTGCTATAAAAACTCATAAGGAATTAAGGGAGTAGTTGCTGATAATTAAAAGGAGCTAAAATTATGGAACACACATCCAAAAACAAGGTGATATGAGAACAGAAATAATGAAATGCGAAACAAAATGAACCATCTAAAAAAGTTTTATAGGTGAAATAAAAAAAGTCAATTGTAAGGCCTCAGTAGCAGTATAACAGGTGCAAGAACATATTCTGTGAACTCAAAGAACTGTAGAAAATCTGCAGAAAAGCAGACAATGGTGAAAAGCCACAAAACAATGTAATGCATAGCCAGAGAATTTTGTCATGAATTTCAGAAGAATAACATTAGGATCAAATGGTCCCACAGAAGCTGGATGCAACCCGAATGAAGAAGCAAGAGTTGAAGGCATCAATACTGAGAAATTCCCAGTGCTGAAGAGTGCATGCACTCGACCCAGAAGTCTCAAATTGTACCAGTTCAAGAAAATATAAATAAAAATACTGAAAGACACATCCTAATTGGGAACATGAAAACTGCATTTCTAGGTAGACTACTGAAGTTCACAACATCAAAGAAGCAAATGTTAGAAAAAGGCAAGTCCTGAAGAGTCACAGCACTTTTCAGAAGAAACTGTCCAGGTCTAAATAAAGTGGTTGGATAGAATTTAAAAAATCCAATGAAATGAATGCTTAACCAATAATTCTTCATCTATTCAGACTCTCATTCAGTTATGAATAATTAATTCACAACTTTGTAGCTAAAAACAACTAAGAAACTTCATAGAAATAAAATCAACATTCCATGAAGAATTGAATGGACTGCATTTGATAAGACAATCCCCCACATGCATACCCAACTTCTGCAGAAAGACAGACCAAAAAGTTCATCACAGTAATATCCCAATATCAATGGGTTAAGTGCACCAACTAAGAGACAGCAGAGTGGCAGAATAAATTAGACTATCGAACCCAATACTCTGCTGACTGCAAGACACACATTTGAGCTGTCAGATCAAATGCAGTCTAAGTCAAAGGTGTGAAGATAAGACTTCAAGCAAAGAATCCCTCTCAAAAGGCCACCAGGGTCTATCATGATCTCAAACTCTGCTAGATTTGACCCTTTGGAAATCAGTTGGTGGAGCAAATGAACTCTTGATGTGTATATATGACTGTATTGCTCTCACTGACACTAAGAGTCATTGGAAAAGTATGTCTTTCATTCCACATTCATATTACTTTCATCATTGTCATCCACTGAGGCATTGTACTAGTTTCATTAAGAACTCAGGAAAATATGGTTGTATTTGCATTTTGAATAAACCTGCAGGAGTTTCAAGTCTCTTGTTGTATGCAGGGTAAAGTTCTACTGGTGGAAGGAGAGGGAGTGTTCCCTTTAATCTGGAGCACTCACATTCAACATACCAGGTGGCCCCATGTCAACAAGTATAGTGATGTCATAGTCATGAAACTGGGTGGAATGGTGAGGAATCTCAACACAGACTTGACACTCAAGGGTAAATGAGGGCTTCATGGATAGGAAAGATACTAAAACAAAGAATGTGAATCAACACATCTTGAGAAGACAGGATATGTAAAATATCTTGTACACAAAGGTACAGTTTACCAAGTTCTCTTGTGGACACATGCAGAGGGGTCACAAGAAGAGCCAGAAAGATATAGCTTTACAGTTTGGGTGATTGGGAAATCAGGAGTCAGAGACACATACTGAGGTTTAGGGAGGCAGCAAACTTCAGATTTTTCCTATGCTGTACAAAAGGGAGGAAATGGAAGAGGGTCTGGTTATAGGAAATAAAGCAGGGCTTTGTTAGATATTGAAAAGACTCAGGAGTCTGTGCTCTAATGTCTCTTTCCTTTTCAGTGAGGGAGCTTGGTGTTCCATTCACTTTACTCTTTCCCTTTATCCATACTCTTTACCATCTATTTCTACCAGTCTGTCATTACTCTATGGGACCAAAGTGGGGAATAGCCTCTGCTGAGCATGAATATATAGAACACTCTTGTAGTGAACCTAATTTCTTGGTTATCTTTATTATAACTGGATATATTTGTGAGAGAAATGAAATATCCTGTTTTAAATCCAAACATTGGCCTCTTGACTAATAATTCCAGGAATTAAAAGCCGTTTTGATTTCACTTAAAAGTAAAGATAATTGTATCAAATAAGCTTGATGCTGAGCGCAAATGGCACTGTTTCCATACAACAAGGAAAACTCCAAAGAAACAAAAACAATGGCCTTACTTGCAATGTATTTGAACATGTATTTTATTATTTATTAAATTTTTATAGAATCTCCAATAAATAATGGAGTGTAAACTTTTTTAGTGGTTGGTTTTCAGTCATAGTGTGTTTTAACAACCAACCCTCCAGAATGTACATTACATGCCAACAACATTTCCAGAGTTCCTCCAAGAAACACCCTCCCCTCTCTGCCTTCTTTTTATAGCAGGCACGTTTATTCTTTCTGTCCATTTCATTTTGGTCCTTTTGGTTTGCAATACAGGTACTAAATATCATGTTTTTACCCCTTTGCTTGCTTACAACAAGTAATTATAATTCAGAAAGTTCATTTTCAGTTATTGTCAAAATGGTCAATCCTCTATCCCAACTGCCTTCTCCCTCAGCATTAGTGGAAGCTTTTCCAACTGTGAACTAATCCTCCTGGACCTTGTTTCTACAATCTTTGTGTAGGAGGCTATACAATGTTTTTTTTTGAAATTCAACAAATATGTGTAATCTATTTAAGGCTTTCCTTCATACTTGCTACATTTCACTTAACATGATATTCTACAGTCTTGTTCATTTCCAAGTGAATACACTCAAATTTCCTGTGGCTGCTTAGCATTCCATTGTATATATGAGCCATAGTTCCTTTAACCAGTTATGTGCTTGGGCACACAGGTTGGTTCCATATACTGGCTGCTGTAAACAGGGCTGCAATGAACAGAGAAGTGCATTTGCATTTTGCTGTTTTTATTGGTGCCCTAGCATACATTCTCAGAAGTGGTTTTGCTAGATCATTTGGAGGCTCAATTTCTAGTTGTTTGAAGAATTCTAATATTACTTCCATAATGACTGAACCACTGAATTCCCACCAAAAATAAGTCTTTTCAGCCTGTATCCACTCCAACACTTTATTTTATTATTCTTTTTTGATATGTGTCAGTCCCTGTGCTGTAATATGATATCTTCATGATCACTTGTATCACTTGTATCACTTGTTGTTCATCGATTTGCTCGAGCAGGCGCCAGTAACATCTCCATTCGTTGGGAATGAGGTCCATTATTATGTCTTTGGCATATCGAATGCACCACGGGTAGCTTGCCAGGCTCTGTCATAGCTCTGGGTTTATAAAACGAGGGGCCCAGTCTTTTTCTATGTCAGAACATCAACCATCCAGGACCCACAGGGCAGAGCCTGGGTGTAGACAAACCTGTCTCCTGTCTGCCACCTGCCAATGCAGCTGGGCCAATGCAGCCACACCTGCAACACCTCAAAGGGGCAGGTAGCATATTTTCATGATACTTTAACTTATATTCTCATGATGATGAGATATAAGGAGAGGTTTTTATGTGTCTTTTGGATGGTTATATTTCTATGAGGATGTTTCAGTTCATAATTTCTCCGATGTTTTGATGTAGTTGGATGTTATTTCTTTGTAAATTTCTACCCAGGCTTTAGGTATCTTGAATATTATCACTAATCAGATAGATATTTTGAAAACATTTTTTAAAACTGGGTACACTGTATCTGTATTTGTTGTCCATTACTTTTTGAGGTGCAGAACTTTCTTAATTTAGTGTATTGCCTTTTTGTTTTACTTCCCATTGTTTGGTCAAGGATCTTTCACCTTTGAAGATGTTTTTAGATTCAATATCATGGAGGGTTATTTCTTCACTTTCTTTCATATACTTTATGAAAACAGATATAATATTAAGGTCTTTAATCTATTTTTGTTTTTCATGAGTGTCCTTAGAGTTCACTTTTTATACTCGTAGCTGTCCAGTTTTCCCAGCAACACTTGTTGAAGAGGATTTCCCTGTTGTGCTTCCTATTTCCTGCTCCGACAACAAATATCGAGCCATCATATATTTGAGGGTCTGGTTTCAAAACATTTTTATAAGTATTTTATTATCAGTGTATCATTGTCTTCCTGTTCATCATCGATTTGCTCGAGAGGGCACCAGTAACATCTCCATATGTCCTGTCTCATGCTACTAGAGCCCAAGGGCATCTGCTTGCTCCAGGAACATAGAGAGCCTCAAACCATTCCATCCAGGTCAAGGAAATGAGGTCTATAATTGTTACTGGTATTTGGCATATCAAATACAACATGGGTAGCTTGCCAGGCTCTACTGTGCGGGTAGCATACTCTTGTAGTCATCTCTAAATCCAGCATTTATTGATGAACCACGAGGGCAGAAGCGGCCTGGCGAGCCAGGCTGTGATAGGCTGGTCTGCTGGGTCGAGTTCTGATGAGGGAACCGGATGTGGTAAATGGAGGCCCTCATGGGTGGGGGGGTAGTCTCCTATCTTCCACCTGCCAATGCAGCTGGGCACCGCAGCCGCACAACACATCAAGGGGCAGGTAGCATATTTTCGTGATACTTTAAGTTATATTTACTCCAGTGAGGTATGTTATTATTTTTCATATTATTTTTCTAATAAATAGTAAGACACTCCTGTAATTCATGTGAAATATAAACTCCCAATAATAACTAAAGGAGCCTTTGGGGATAAAATTGGGATGCATCACCTTCCCAAACCAAACTAATTAAAAAAATGGTACTTACTAAAACACAAAATAATGAAATAAAAATAGAACCACAGGACTATGAAATAGCATTAAATGTTTTGAAACCAGTCATTCTATGTCTGTCTCTCTCCTTCTGGCTAATTTCACTCAACATGATTTTCTCCATGTCCATCCATTTATAGGCAAATTTCATAACTGCTTTTTCCTAACAGCTGCATAGTATTCCATTGTGTAGATGTACTGAGCTCGGTGCGAGGCTCTGCTGGGAGGCAGGCCAGGGCTAGAACCCGCCATCCCCTCCTGGGCACCTCGTGAAGCTGGGCACAGG